>PJEM01010529.1:0-61753 GCA_004023845.1 Helogale parvula | reverse complement strand
GGCTCACAGACTTCACCAGCACAGTGGATCCATGCTGAGAGCCCCGAACAAGGGCTGAGCAGGGTTTTTATGGGCTTTGGGAAGGGGGAGTTACAGGAAATTGAGACACAGGTACAGTGATCCAATCATTATTGCATAATATCATTGGCAGTAACTTTAACCATACACATTGTCCAGAGTGTTCCTTACTTTTGGTGGGACCCAATCACAACATTTAGAGTATTAACCAATTACAGAGTGGACCCAGGACCCCCACGTAGGGTGTAACTAGCCTTAAGCAATAAGTGATTATCTATAGCTTTTATCTCTAGGCCTGCCCTTAGGAATGTTAAGCATTTTAGCTGGCCGCTTCTGATTGGGTGTTGCTAGGGTGGTCCCTGGTTGAGCATTCTCTGCCCTTTTATTGTCTAATGATTCTGAGAAACTGACACTTAGGCCTCCAAGGTCAGAGGGGAAACCTGAAGCCTGTCATGGAGTCAGTTTGGTTCAGACCCGTGTCCTTTCAATCTCTCACAGAGCCCTAACCCTTCCTGCTGCTCTTGCCACACCAGGCTTCTTCACACCTGTACACACATCTTAACCAGACCCAATGTTGAACCTTTGACAAATGCCCTTCGGTCTTCATTTTGCCAAGCTGCAGTCATTACTTCTGTGGAAGACCTCCAAGAAGCCATCTTTCTCCATTTGCTCCCAGGCTTCTCATATTATTTTCATTTGGATTTCCGGGGATTTTTTTTTAATTGTGGTAAAGTAAACAACATAAAATTTATCATTTTAACCATTTTAAGTGTACAGCTTAAGTTTAACAGCATGAACATATTCACATTCCAGAACTCTTCCTCTTCCTAAAACTACAACTCCACACTCATTAAACAATAATTACCCGTTTCCCCCTCCCCCCAGCCCCTGACAACTACCATTTCTGACTCTATAAATTTGATTACTCTGAGTACCTCATATAGGTAGACTCATGCAATATTTTTCCTTTTTTGTCCGTCTTATTTCACTCACCATAATACGTTTAAAGTTTGTTTATGTGGTATCACATTTCAGATTTTCATTCCTTTTTAAGGCCAAATAATATCCATTGTAGTTTGTGTATTTATTCATCTGCCGACAGACATTCCATCTTTTGGCTATTGCAAGTAATGCTACTATAAACATTGGTGTACATATATCTGCTTGGATTCTTGTTTTCAGTTCTTTGGGGTATATACCCAGGAGTGAAGTTGCTGGATCATACCATAATTCAATGTTTTGAGGATCTATTATACAGTCTTCTACAAGGCTAAACCATTTTACATTCTTATCAGCAAAACACAAGTGTGCCAATTTCTCTACATCCTTACTAGAGTTGTTATTTTATGCTTTTGTTTTGTTTTTATAATAGCTAATCTACTGGGTATGAAGTGGTGTGTCACTGTGGTTTTAATTTGCATTTTTCTATGGCTAGTGATGATAGGTCTTTTCATGTACTTATCACCTGTATCTTCTTTGGAGAAATAGCTATGCAAGACCTTTAACCATTTTTTAAATTGGGTTGTTGTTGTTGTTGTTGTTGTAGGAATTCTTTATGTATTCTGGATACTAATCTGTTTTCAGATATATGGTATGCAAATATTTTCTTTCATTCTATGCCTTGCTTTTACACTCTGTTGACAGTGTCCTCTAACACACAATAGAGTTTTAAATTTTGATAAGGTGCAGTTTATCTAATTTTTCTTTTGTTGCCTCTGCTTTTGATGTCATCAAATAAGCATTGCCAAATCTAATATCATGAAGCATTTTTCCTATATTTTCTTCTAAGAGTTTTATAGTTTCAGCTCTTATATTTATATTTTAAAATCCATTTTCAATTAATTTTTTGTATATGGCATTAGGTAAGGCCTTAATTTCATTCTTTTGCAGTGAATATTCAGTTTCCCCATCATTTGTTGAAAAGACCATACTTTCCTCTTTGAATGATCTTGGTACTATTGTTTAGAATCATTTGACAATATATGCAAGAGTTTATATCTGGGTCTCTATTTTATTCCATTGGTTGATTAGTCCATTTTTATACCCATACTGTATTGATTACTGTAGTTTTGTCATAAGTTTTGAAATCAAGAGGGGCAAGACATTCAACTTTACATTATTTCAAGACTTTTTTTGTCCTTTTGTGCTCCCTTGAGATTCTATATGAATTCCGGGAGGCATATTTTTTCATATTTCTGAAGAAGAAAAATTGGTATTTTGATAGAAATTGTATTTAATATATAGATCACTTTGGGTGGCACCTGGGAAGTTTTTTAAATATTTCCTTGAGGTTATTTATTGGTATTGTGTATGCATGTCTTCTTTAGCCAACAAAATGATAGATTTCTGATCAAAGAACTATGTCTTCTTTTCTATCTCTCATTGTGTTAAGAACAATACTGAAGACACTACACTATAGACAAAAAGATGAATGATTATTTTTCTAATTAGATTTAATAGAAAAACCTAGGAACGATTAAATAACTATCCCCAAGTTATCTTCTAGTTTTGGATTTTTCTACTGATGACTTGGAGCTGACCTAGAAAATAAGAGGGGTCACCAATCCCTGTAACATATGGAAGGCACACAATCCCTTCCTTGATCATCACTTAAACCTGATACCCTCGATGATGGCCACACCAGAGAAGTGAACACCTCTTACTTCCCTGATAATTCCAGTTAGTGCTACTGTCTGGATATGACTGTTCATAAGAAACCTGAACAGAATGTGATTTTTAGACTAAGAGAAACTATGCTGATGATACAATTGTCGTGTTATGGGGGAGAGTGTAATTAATTAAATACCACTTATTCAGAGACTGCTATATGTCAAATGCTAAGCATTAAATATGTTTTACATGCACTATCTTAATGCTCAGGGATGATCAGAGTCAAGCGTCTTTGTAGAAAGGAAACAAGTTTGGTATCTAATTCTCAAGTGAGTGAGAGACCTTAGGGAAAGAAATCTAGGTAGAGAAAACCCAATGCATTTTAACGTACAGTGAGTAACATGCTAATTATTTACAAAATTTAAGTATTCACACATTAAAGGTATTTTAAGCTTGCATTTACTTTCAGTCTGGGTTATCTGTAATAGGACCATAGTGCTAGCCCCTAAAGAACAAACAATGAAGTCCATCTAAACAGAGCTCTGGAGAACTGAAAATATACAACACAAGCAAAGGACAGGACTTGTTCTCAGCAAACTCACCCACCAAAAAGGCCAGGCTTGGTTCCAAGAGTCAAAGCAAGAAAACCTTCCCACACCACGGCTCACAGTCTGAGCTAAGCCCTCCAGGACCAGTGGAAATTTCTGGCCACTGGTGGAGAGTGTTGACAAGTTAATTACTGAGCCTACATAGACTGTAGTGACTGCTGGGTTGTCCATAAGAATCATGTGGTTCCAGATGTTGCTATTGCACTGAGTGATGTGTCAGATGTGTCAGGCACTAAAACTGTGCTGATTTGTTGCCACAGCAACCAATAATTAGATTAAAAGGTAGTTTCCCTTGAAATTAGTTGGCAACATATAGACCACAAAATTGATTGGTTGAGTACAATTTTAGTTTTCCATGATGTTTTGGTTCTATTATGACCTGATGTTAAGATCCTAATGGACCAATGATGAACAACCTGGGCACTGAGCTGTGGCAACCTATAAAATTGGAGCTTCCTGAGACTTCTCTTTGTGTTTTCTACCACATCTTCATTCAGTGAGCCACCTGTTCCTCTCTCAGAGCTCCCCATTCCCTAATTAATATAATCTGCCAGATCTCCTTTGGGTATCCTTCCTTCAGCCCTGAAAACACCATGCATTCCTTTAATTTGGTCTGATCCCCATATAAATCAAGTCAGGTGGCCCATAGACAAGCGCTCATCTGCACATAGACCATATACCCCTAAATCCGAACAGCCAAGGGCTGAATATATGCAAAGAGCTACAGAATGGATAGAAGATGAATTTACTCAATCCAATTTCACTAGTGCAAGGTAACTTGTAGTGAAAACACTAGTAATAGCAGTCTCTAGTGTCATTTTCAATAACTGAGGCAAATATTTACATGCTTCAAGTCTTATTTGAACAGCTTACTTGTCTTTGTAGTGTGCGTCAGTATCCTTCAATGGTTTCTTCCTGCCAAGAACACAAAGTGCAAACTCCTTATATCAGTTGTCAAGGGCCTCCAAAGTACTCCCTGGCCCATACTTTCCTGTCTAGCCTGGCTGGTTTCCTTCAAGCATACCCACACATTTCTGCCTCTGTATTTCTGCCACTCTAATGGCCTCTATGCATCTCCATCACCAAATTCTGCCAACTATCAAGTCCTGGTTCAAGCCAAAGCAACTGAAAGGACAAGAAATTAAAATTCAGGAAATTTAACCAAAGTTGAAAATAGAAACTAGGAGACGAAAGGTTAGAAGTTAGAGGATGAATTCAGACAAACCTATATCCAATTTCCACTAGAGGGAAGATAAGAAATCAAAAGGAGGAAGTTAATTAAAGAAATCATACAAGAAATTTCCCCCAAACTAAAGTGAGTTCCTAGATTGAAGGAGCTCACCAAGTTACAGAAAAATAAGATCCACATAAACGTATATTGCTGTAAAATTTCAGAATGGGCAAATTAATGAGAAGATCCTAAAAGCTTTCAGAGAAAGAGGGGGGGAAACATGAAGAATTAGAAATCAGGATTGTGTTAGGCTTTCCAAGAACAATAATAGAAGCTAAAATATAGTGGAACAGTGCCTTCAAAATCATGTGCATAAATCTTTTCCAAATAGAATGCAAGAGCCAGCCAAACTTTCAGTCAAGTGAAAGAGTAGAATAAAGACATTTTCAAAAATTTATCTCCCACGTGCCTTTATCTGCCATACACCATTCTCAAGAAGCTACTGCTCCACCAAGAAAGGATGGGGGGAGGGAGGAAATAAAGCAAGAAAGAGGAAGATACAGTATTCAGAAAATTAGGGATTTAAATCAGAGGAGAGCATGATGCCAGGGTATAATAGTGGAGGAAATCCCAGGGACAGCTGTGGAGTTGGCCTGGAGAGTAACCTGTGCAGTCAGAGCAAGATGGGGAAGGACAGCCCCTGGTAGGGGCTTGACAGAGGGGTCAAGAAAACCAATAATCTGCTTGGTCCTCTGACCCGCTGAGAGGAGTTTTATGATTCTGTAAGAGTTTCAGGAAAATTTTTGACAGATTCATAGAAAACAACAAAAAAAATCACTCCAGGAAAAAAATGTTCAAAACAAAGAAATGTCATCATATTGTGGGTCAACTATTAGTAATGTTTATATAATCATAATCATGTAAAACTGTAGTATTGGCTTAAGCAAAATTGTGACCTAACTGTGGAATGTAGAAAGAAAAACTTTGTGTGTATTGTAGGGGAAGAGAACTAAACCATGCTAATTATTGTACATAACTATAGTGAGAGACCTAAAATTTTCCTCTCCATGTAGGAGGCCAATATATGATGTCAAACATGAAAAACAATCCCACCATAAGTAACAAGCAAATTATTTGGAAATGTAACAGTAAAGGCACAGTGAAAAAGCCAAGAGTTGCAAATGACATACATTCTCAGGAGTCGGGATGGGGGGAAGTGGGACTTGGAGCTGCTTTCTGTTATCAACCCTATCAAACTACTTGCCTCTTTGTTATATTCATGTATTACTTAGATGCAAAAACAATAATAATAATGAGGCAAGAACAAGAGGGAAAATAGATGGCATAGTGAGAACAGATTTTCATGCCATGAAACCTCAGGTATAAAGAAGTAGAGGGACCTTCAAATTCATTAGTCAGTAAAGCTACACATGAAAAGGGAGCAGAGATGCGTGTGACAGACCAAGTGGGCATTGACATCAACTGAATAGTGAACACAGCAAAGACAATAAAGTCCCACATACTTAAGAGCAGGTCTAAGAATATTTGTCCAGAAAGGATATGCCACTCAATACAAGTGACTCAAAGCTTTTTCTACCTGGCCAGCGGAAAGCATATGTCATGAAATCAGAGAGGTGGGACATTAGAGTGGAGGAGCAAACACAGACAAAGGCCTCTGACTATGCCCATCATCTACTACTCAGCAAAATATATTCACAGTATCCCATTAAACCCACAATGAAGAAAGATTCTCACACTTTACAGCCCAGTGGCTATAGGGATAATTTCAGCCATATTGAAGGTCACTGCCTATTAGTAGACTGTCCTTAATTTAGTGAATGTGAAAATTTTTTGTAAGGAACTTTTATAGGATTATTCTGACCAAAGTTTCCAGCCATATTCCTTCTTAAGGTTTCATGTTTGTCCACTGCACTTACACTCAAAGGAGTTTTCCAAAGCAAGACCATAGACACTCCCTGTTACTCACACCTCCATGTTGTTCCTAAAGTGTAGAATTCCTTCTTCTCTCCTACTGCCACTTTCATCTGGCTAACTGGACTTCTTATAAAGACTTTTCAGGCAGGGATGCCTGAGGGGCTTAGTCAGGTAAGCATCCCACTCTTGATGTGGGCTCAGAGCATGGTCTCACAGTTCGTAAGTTTGAGCCCCGTGTCTGGTTCTGTGCTGACAGCACAGAGCCTGCTTGGAATTCTGCCTCTGCTTTTCTCTCTCTCTTCTCTTCTCTTCTTCTTCTCCTTCTTCTTCTTCTTCTTCTTCTTCTTCTTCTTCTTCTTCTTCTTCTTCTCTCTCTCTCTCTCTCTCTGTCTCTCAAAATAAATAAACTGGAGGCACCCTTTTCCTGCAGGAAGACTTCTTGGGCCTCCAAGGTGGATAAGATGACTTTCTCTGTATTCCCAGAATGTGCTGTGCATAGCTCTACTTTAAATTTAGCCCATTGAAATAGAATTTTCTCATGGCTGTCCATCTCCTCCAGTGTATGGGAAGATCCTCCGTCTGTGTCACTTGTCTCTCCATAGGACTGTAAATTTCTGAGGTGTGTAGCCATATTTTATTATCTCTGGTTTTTACAAGCACCAGCACCAAATGGACCAGTGTAGAAAGCAGTAGTCACAGGTGGTGGTAAGTCAAGACCTGAAGAATGAGTATTCCTCCCTAAATACAGAGCAAATCAGAAGAGGATACCTCTTGTAAATACAAATGGTTTGGCTAGATTTAGGGTTTCATCTACTTTACCACTGGGTGTCCTTGCGCAGGATATAAACTACACAACTTTATGCAATGTCAGTGCTTACCAGTTATGTGAACTTGGTTACATACTCTTAATGCCAGCTTTCTCTTCAGTTAAGTGGAGGAGAACAGTAAACCTTGTCTGGTAAGTTTGTTTGGATAATCTTATCCAATCTTATTTAAGACTAATCTTATCAGAAGTATTACGTGAAAAACACTTTGCTAAGGGCCTGGCACAGAGTATAAACTTCATAACTAGTAAAAGTTATTCGAATTATTGTTTATAACAAGTTATCAAGGAGCCATTGGGGGCTTTTAAGCCAAATAATAGCATTTTTTGTGGTTGACAAAGGCTGCTCCAGCAGCAAAATAGTGGGTGTATTGAATGGAAACAAGATAGAGGCAAAGAAAAGAGTGGGGAGCCTATTTCCAGTGGCCTGATGAGAGACAGAGGGCCCACATCAAAGTAGAGCAGACATGAAGCCTGGAGAAGCAGAAACATATTTTTTGCACATCCTTTGGCATTCTGTCCACTGCTTTGCAATCCTGCCTCCCTGCAGAGCCTCCTCCAGAAATCATCAGGCACCTGTGCAGAGAGCCCTGCTCTGAGGACTGGTGTCAAAGCAATTAAGCATGTAACAATGCATTAAAATAGAAGGACTGGTCAGAGAAGAGGAAAAGCACTGTAACCCTCCTCAGGAGACCCAGAAGGCCCTAACATGCATCCATAATCCCCCAGAAATGTCTACAACCCAAATGTCCAAATAAAAAGGTTTAAATGAGAATGAAAGCCTATACAATGCACACGTGCTCACAGACATACGTATATGTTTTTGAGATGGGTGCCAGACTAAAGGAGCCCAGGCCAGCTGAGGAATGTTTTCCAGATTCCCAGTACCAGAGCTCTCATCTGCTGGAGTGCAGGCAGGGAGTGGGATGTGGAACAGCAGAGGAGGGGCCCTATGCCTGATGGCCTCTCTCTAGATACTGAGCTCATGGGTTCATTCCAGATTGGAAACACATGCGCTATCGGGCAAGGCAGGAACAAGAAATCAACAACATATAAAAATATTTCCTTCCACAGACACTTTTTCCTCCAAGCTCTTGCCCCTCCTCCCCAATCTCCCTTCTTTATTGGCAATGGGGCTTGCTAGGGAGGGACAGGCTCTTGTGCCCCATAAATAATAATATGAGTGGAAGCTTTACATATGGTTTGTGTCTCTATTTCTGAGTCATTCTGAATGCACCTGAAGTTGTAACAGCCAAGGGAGAGATTTCCAATGGCACATAAAGCCTGCTCTGAGAAATGTGTAAAGAAGGCTTCTCTTTCTTCTTATTTCAGTGTTTGGTTTTGTTTTTTCCACTAGTGCCATATGGTAGTGGCACCATCTCAATACTTATAATAGTCAAAACTTGGAGGGAAATTTAGCTCCAAAAGCATGTACAAGAGCAGAAGCATCTTTTGAGCAAGGGCTTTCAACCTAGGGCCTACAGATGGTGTTAAGAGATGCCTGAGCATCCTCACTCCCCAGAATGTTGCATCGTGATGGTTTGCATCTGTGGGCACACATGGATTTTTCTAGGGAAAAAGTTCACATATTGTTGCCAAATTTTCAACATAATCCATTACCAAAAATGTGTATAATTAGTAACTTAGCTGTTAACCAGCTCAGTGACCAACCCCCATTCTCATCTGAAGTCCGAATCCTCCACTTATCGTTTCATTCATGCAGTAATCCAATTTATGCTTGAACACCTCCAGTGATGAAAACCTGATAGAAGAGCCTAATAATTGAGAAAGGAGGTATGGGAACACCTCCTCCAAAGCAGGTGTTCAAAGCCTGGTGTTGCCACTTTCTCACTGTGACTTAGGGCTGGTAGTTTAGCCTAGCTTGTCCTCATTTTCATCAACTGTATATGTGGATTGTGTATTATCTTAGGTAGTTTTGAGATTAAATGAGGAATATATATGCAACTTTTACCATAACACATGGGAGCATTGTAACTGTCCAGTGCCCTTCCTATTGCTATCACCATCATCTTTATCTTCATTATTATAGAGACAATTGATTACTTTTCTGGAAAAAAATGGTAATTTTTCCGTTTCTTTTTTCTTTACAAAATTCTTCTTCCTTATGTTCAACCAAAACATACTTCCCTGCAGCTTTGATCACTGGTCTTCCTTGACATCTGGTCATGCCGAACAAGAGAAAGAGCTCAAATGCATTCTGTTCCTCATTCAATAATAGCATTCCAGGAAAACCTGCTTTCTAAAACAATGCATTATAATAATAACCATTCAATGAGAAAGAGAATATTAAAGCTAGAAGCTTTAGACTCAAGAGAACAAGGTAGAATGTTTTGTGTCATGAAGATATTTTGACAATAAAGGTCCTTTATAGGTTTACATGTATGGTTTTAAAACTCAGACATCACTGGGGTGCCTGGGTGGCTCAGTCAGTTAAGCGTCCAGCTTCGGCTCAGGTCATGATCTCACAGTTCGTAGGTTCAAGTCCCGCATCAGGCTCTGTGCTGACAGCTAGCTCAGAGCCTGGAGCCTATGTCAGATTCTGTGTCTCCCTCTCTCTCTGACCCTTCTCTGCTCATGCTGTCTCTCTCTCAAAAATAAAATTTAAAAAATAAATTAAAAAAAATAAAACTCAAACATCATTGAGCACATCTAGTGTCTGGCTACACTTACCTTTACACAAAACATCGTTCCCTATGTTACCTATCACCACTACTAGCAGTATAATTAATACAGAATTTCTTACAAATCTTTCTAACCCCTCATCTCCCACTGTTATGATAAACAAAATCTCTCAAGCAACCTCAGCATGTTAACACACAACAGCATATGTCCTTCCAGAACAGAGCCAGTTCCTGATTCTGATGCACTGATATTCCTAATTCTCTAATGTCCACAAAAGCAGGGACAATGGCAGGACAATGTCTTCCTTTGAATTCCCCATACCTACCATACTATCTGACTCCTGTTAGAAACTTAAAAGATATTTGTTTAATGAAGAATTAATGAATGAATAAACTACAAATGAACTTATAGGCAAAGTAGCTTGTGCAAAGTAAATTATGTTTCTTTATTAATCCATTATGTCATATTCAGTTTGCATTATAAAAAGTTGTAGGTTTATAGCTTTTATAATTAAAGAGCAATAAGGACAGATTTTATATTATTTTACTCCTGAAACCATTTCTTAGATAAATATGACAAATTTGTAGATTATTCCTTGTATTACGTGTTTTTGTATCCTTTCAACCATCCTCATTCTTCTTTTTGGACATTGAAGACTAATTACTCCTAGATCCTAGATATGTCAGTGTCCTTAACTTGGGTCCTTGCCAGCTACCCAGTGTTTGCCCAGTTCCCATCTCCTTAAGGAGAATGAGCAGCTCTGGAGTTGGAGACTTCATTACAATCCCTGGGAGATGGAAGTTTAAAGGAGAAGATAATATTGAAGAGACATTTTAGACCACTGAGCTCAATTCTTCTTTACATTTAAAGGATCTTTAAGAGTAGGTACATGCAGCTGTGTAAAAATAGGAGTGAAACTCATCCAGGAGACCAAATCATATGATTCAGAAGATCTTGGTTCTCTAATCATGGTGGGCACCTAAGATAATAAGACTGGAGCAAGCTTGACTGCTGCCATCCTCCGTCTGAGGAGGTAACCAGTGAAACCCTGAAACCAGTCACTTAGAAACATCCTCTTATAGTACCTATTATGTTTTCTATAATGTATTGGCCAAAAGAGCTTCTGCTCTCAATAAGATAATGAGAAACAAATACTGAGACAATCAGAAAACAATAGAGTGACACAAACAACTAGCAAAAAAAATTGCATGAACAAAAATCTATTTAAAACTTCAGCCACAATGGCAAGTAAAGACATTAAAACTAAAACTTCAATGAGATACCACTTTTTTTTAAATAGTTAAAATCTACAAAGATTTAAAACTAAAGAGTAGTCTGAGAGCCAATGAGTATACAGGATCAGGCATTCCCCCCTGCACTGCTGCTGGAAGGAAAAGTAGATCAGTGGAGCCTTTCCAGAGCACAATCTGGCAGTTAGTTGCAAAAATATTAAGGTGTACATCCTTCAACATGGGACTCCCACTTGTAGAAAATATGTCCTCATGAAATTATCAGGGACATACACAAAAATATATGTGCAAAAATATTCATTGTAGCATAACTCATAATAAAAAGTAGGAAATATAAATATCTAATGTTGGGAGATTTATTAAACTGCAATATATCTATATGATTAAATACTATGCCTAGAATAAGTCTTTCATACATGAATTTAACCAGGAAAATGTCTGAAGTTTATTCATAAGTGCAAAAACAAAAGGTTAAAAAAATATTCAAAGCAGACCACATTCGACAGTATACAAAATTTCTGAGCTAGTTAAGTCCTAGTTTCTTTTGGCTCTTAACCCATTCATCTTGATTCCCTGAGCAAGTCTGTTTTCTTTGTCTTATGTACTCACAGCTCCATGTGTCTCTTCTTCATAGCATCAGCTACATAAATAAATAAATCTATATCTAGCACTTATTTGTGTGACTCTTTGGTTAAAGTCTGCCTGTCCAACTAGACAGCAGCAGAATGAGAGTAGAGCCTGAGCCTGGCAAATGTGAAAGTGCTCAATATATTTTGAAAGAATGATGTATGATGCCACTATTATATACAAACTTGTATGTATGTATATATATATATATATATATATATATATACCTAGAAGGAAACCTGGAATAGTATTTCCGCTATTAATATTTTGATAATGGAAGTTCTAGGACTAGTGGGATTGGAAGCATTTTTTTCCAAGTCTTCCAACTTGAGTTTATACTTCAGCCATTTAAAAGGTAATTAACATTATAAGAAAAATAAATTTGCAAAATCAGCGTGTTGAGTGACATCTGTCCAGAGATGATATTCCTTGAGCACTGAGACATATCTGCCTCACTGAACACAAGCAAGCAGGGGTGGGGCAAGGGACAGGAATTTTCTTGATAGTATTTAGTAGCAAAAGGATTATAGAGGAGAAACAAAGGAATTCTACAACTGAGATAGTCAAAGAAGACAAAGGTTGGGGGACCCAGGGGCAGAGGCAACATACACTGCCACTCCTTGTTGCGGGAGGAAAGGAATAAGGCCAGGAGTGGTGGGAAGTGGGATAGAGAGGTAGATAATGGAGAAGCTCATACACCAATATGGAGCCTGTAGTCAAAGGAGAAGTCATGAAGGTGAGGGTCATGTGTTAGGTTTAGGTTTAAAAAGATCACTCTGATGACTCTGTGGAGAGTGAACAGGAGAGGGAGAGGTCTGGAAAGGCAGGGTCGGTGTTGAGGCTGTTTCTCTCATCTGGGCAGAGGAGATGAGGATCGAAAATAAACCTGTGGCTCTAGGGATAAACTAAAAAGGAATGTACAAGAACTACTGAGAAAAGAAAAACAGGAAGGGCTGATAACTGAATCAGAGGGGAAAAGCATGAAAGATAACATCAGACTTCTGTCTGGGTAACTATATGCCTATGCCAACAAATGAAGATTCCAGGTATGTTTTAGAAGATGAAGAAGAGATCCTCTTTCAGACATGTTGAATTTGAAGCTTAGAAGAAAAGTCTGGGCTGGAATTTTAGACTTGAGAGTCTTCTACATGTAAATGATGATTAAAACTTTGCTAGTGGTTAAAATCACCCCCAGAGAATGTTAGGGTAAGAAGGGAAGCTGATCAAGCCTGAGAACCTCTGAGGCACCAATAATCAAGGGGGAGGCAGAAGAAAAGGAACTCTGTGAGGGAAAGAGAAGGCGTGTTCAGATATCCAGAGCAAAAGCCGAGGGAATAGGGATTTTGTAAAAGAAAGAGTGATGCAGATGAGCAGATGCAGCAGAGTTCTGGTAAAACTAGTGGTGGAAGAGGTCTTGCAGAGTCGCATTTGGGAAGGTGAGCAGTTGCCAGAAAGAGAGTAATTCCAGCAAGAATGTACATAGAAGCCAGGCTGCGGGGGTTTAAAGGACCAAAGGATTGTGCAGTGTGAGTCTTTGAGCACAGACCACTTTTCCAAAAAGTTAATGAAAAGGGAAGAGAAATTTGCCAGGAGCTGGGCTGGGAGAGAACAGAATGAAGTGGGGGTGGGTCTCAAGTTAAAGCTGAGGAGTGGAGAGTGTTGAAAAAAAAAAAAAAAAAAAGAAGCAGTGATTGAGAATGAAATCCCAAAGGAGTCAAGAGGGCAAGGGGTAAGGATACAACCATGGGCTAGCCTGTGGCAAGCGAGGGATGCCTCATCTCTGTGCCTTGCATTGATGCATCACTACATGGCCTTCAGTTTGTAAGATTTGTCTGTATTTCAACTGATCATGCATATTATAACCACCTATATCTTCCAGGCATACTGCTGAAGGGAAAGATTTGGAAGGGTGGGGTTTGTACATCAAGAGCTTTGTACAACTTTCTGTAAATAGGAGACACGGAGCTTGGCATTAAGCCAGTGCAAAAGGATCATGTAGTTCCTGAAACATGCTAGAGCTTTTCAAGTCTATATAAGAGAATTCAGTCAGGGCACTAAATATTCAAACCTCAACTGAGTGCTGAAGGAAGACAATGAATAGTGTGTGCTATTTTGAGTACTAGTGAGCCCCCAGTGGGGAATGTGTAATTTAACTATTCTCAAAGACTTTTCTGATCCAGCTCCTTCTCTCCTTCAAGTTTCCTGAATTATTTCATATTTGTCATGGTTTTCTCAACACTTACCATCCTACTCCTTTTGAAGACAGTCCTCTGGTCATCAACATCTGTTTTCAGGTAGAATTGATATGATTTTTTTTGGCCAGGTATGGCCAGCATCACTGGACAATAGGGTATCATTTCCCCTGATATAGCACTAATTCTGCTTTTAATGCAACCTAGGAATCCATCCTCTATTTTGTTCATTATTTCACAATGTTGCCTTATTTTAAGTGCAGCCAACCAAACTGCAAGCCTTTTTCAAGCCAGCTCTTTACCACCTTTTATTTATATGTACTTTTAAACCTCAAGTCAAGACTTGACATTTTACCGAGTTGAATTTCGTTTTATTAATTTTGGCCCATAACTCGGGTCTTTTGATATTATTTTGAAAGGCCTCCCAGTTCTTGACATCTCATATTCAATGCTTTTATCAGCCAATTATATAAAAACATAAAAGATACATATATCAAGCTTGTGGGTAACACAGGAAGTGCTATATTCCTGGAGGCCTCCCTTTGGAATGGCTCTAAAGCATTAATCAGCACATAAAAGAACAAGAGAATACCTCCCTTACTAAAACACAACACAACATTTGCCAAGCTTTCTAGAGATAAGTTCCAGAAATGTGTCTGGCTAAGGGCACACACTTCTCTAACTCTTCAGAGCACAGAGGGTCACAGACCTGCACTGGGTTTCCAGCTGTGGGACAGTTACTCTGTTTTTCTCACCTCAATTTCCATATTTAAAAATGGAAGTCATAAAAGCAAGCACCTAATAATTTACCTGTGGCTACCTAATAACCAGTGTCTCTCCAAGACATCCTCATAGCCACACATGCAAAACACACTGTGATTCACTCAATCTGGAGACACCCTTTCCCACACACACAGAAAGGCACCTTCACCTGCTACTACTAGTGCTTCTGCCACACAGTGATCAAAATATACCCATAAGAATTAGCTTACTCGTGGTAACAGGAAGATCCTTGTATACCTGTGTACTCTTTAGCTAATGTTCAACCATTTACTAAATAAATAGTATTTAGCCATTATAAATTCATTTACTGGTAGTTTTATGTATTCCATAAATACTTATTTCCTTTCTCTCTCTCTCTCTTTTTAAGGGTTCCTCCCCTACAGGAACAGGCAAAACAAGTAGTGGTTCGAGGGTGGCCTCTCCAGACTGCATGGGTTCAAATCATAGTTCTGCCCCTTATTAGCTGTGTGACCTTGCAGAGGTTGCTTTTTCTGTGCCTGGATTTCTGCATCTGTAAGTGTGGTTAATAACAATCGGCCTGTCATGAGGTTTGTGAGTGAACACTCATAAAGATCTTGGAACAGTGATTGGCACATTTATTTCTTGACATGTTATACTTATTCTCTTTACCTAAAATGTAAACCTACTTCCTTTCTTCTAATTTATGTTGCCACTTTCCAGCCAGCCCCAGAAATCAGCACCAAGAAGTCTTCCTTCCTTAATTCCTACCTGACAGATTACTCCTTTATGATCTTCAACATACCAAATTAAATCTTAGAGTCACTACTGTATTTGACTGACTTATACATACCATTAATTATAAAAAACATCGTCAATTTTATACGTCAATTTAAGTAGTTTTTTAAAGAGAAAACTAAAGGATTCACTATCACAATAAATATTTGCTCTCTTTGCCCACATCTAAAATTCAAAACCTAAATATACACATTTTAAAGTGACTATAGTTAAGAGTTCTGTATTATGTATTTGAAAGTTGTGAAGAAAGTAGATATTAAAACTTTTCATCACAAAGAAAAATGATAACTATGTATGGTGATGAATGTTAACTAGACTTATCATTGCGGTCATTGCACAATATCTACAAATAGCAAATCATTATGTTCTACACCTGAAACTATAATCTTGTGTGTTAATTATATCCCAATATTAAGTAATTAAGTGAATAGTAATATGTCAGACTCACCTATATGACAAGTGAGAGGTGGTAGGGATAACAGAACTCTCTCATATAAACACTGCTGACCAACTTGCAAAGAACTTGGATGCCATTAATCATAAAAGGGTCCCAGGAAAATGCCTCATTTCCTGAAACATACAAATTTAAATGTGTCTACACATAGTATAATATTATAGCTCTCTTTTAAGCAGTAGTAAATCTTTTTTGAGGTTTTTTTTTATTATGGCAAAATAAACATAACATAAAATTTACCATTTAAACCATTTCCAAATGTACAATTGAGTGGCATTAAGTACATTTCCACCACCACCACTATTCATTTTCAGAAGTGCATCATCCCAAACAAAAACTACTACTATTCCACTTTGTCCTTATGAATTTGCCCATTCTAGATACTCATATAAGTGAAATAATATATTTGTCCTATGTTAGCTATGGGTTTCTCACATATGGCCTTTTTCATTTCAAGGAAGTTTTCTTATATTTTTAGTCTATTTAAATTTTAGTTTATTTAATTAATGAGAGAGAGAGAGAGAGAGAGTGCATGCGCATGTGAGTGCAAGCAGGAGAGAGATAGAAGAAGAGAGAGAGAATTTTAAGCAGACTCCACTCTGGGCTCAATCCCATGACCCTGGGATCATGACCTGAACTGAAATCAAGAGTAAGACACTCAACCAACTGAGTCACCTAGTTGCCCCTGAATATTTTTTATCATGAAAGCATATTGAATATTATCAAGCGCTCTTTCTACATCAATTGACATGATTGTTTCTTTTTCTTCATTCTATTAATGTGATGTATTACATTGATTAATTCTCATATGTTGAAACAGCCTCACATTCCAGGAATAAAACCTATCTTGCCTTTTAGTGTGCTTTTGAATTTGGTTTCTAGTATTTTATTGAGGATTTTTGCAGCAATATTTATGAGAGGTTTTGGTCTATAGCTTTTTTTTATTGTTTTGTCTTTGTCTAGCTTTGGTATCAGGATATTGTTGGCCTCATAGAATGAGTTAGAAGTATTCTCTTCCCTTCAGGTTTTTGGGAGAGCTTTAAGAGGATTAGTGGCCATTCTTCTTTAAATGTTAGGTGGAATTGGGGTACCTGGGTGTCTCAGTTGGTTAAGCATCCAACTTCAGCTCAGGCCATGATCTTGTGGTTTGTGAATTCAAGCCCTGCTTCAGGCTTTATGCTCACAGCTCAGAGCCTAGAACCTGCTTGAGATTCTGTGTCTCCCTCTCTCTCTTAAGTCCCAATAGTTCACTTCTGCTTTTGTTTCCCTTATCTTCACAGACACTTCTAGTAAGAATTTGCTCCAGCTGAGGTCAAACAAGTTGCTGCCTGTGCTCTGCTTTAGGATTTTGATTATTTCCTGTCTCACATTTAGGTCTTTCATCCATTTTGAATTTATTTTGTATAATGTAAGAAAGTGGCCCATTTCATTCTTCTGCATGTTGTTGTCTAGTTTTCCCAATACCATTTGTTGAAGACACTGTCATTTTTCCACTGGATATTCTTTACTGCTTTGTTGAAGATTAATTGGCCATATAGTTGTGGGTTCATTTCTGGGTTTTCCATTCTGTTCCATTGATCTATGTATCTGTTTTTGTGCCAGTACCATACTGTCTTGATTACTACAGCTTTGTAATATGGTTTGAAGTCCAGAATCGTGATGTCTACAGCTTTTCTTTCCTTTTTCAGGATTGTTTCGGTTATTCAAAGTCTTTTATGGTTCAATACAAATTTTAGGATTGTTTTTTCTACCTCTGTGAAATATACTGGTAGTATTTTGATAGAGATTGCTTTAAATGTGCAGATGGCTTTGGGTAGTACAGACCTTTTAACAATGTTAGTTTTCCAATCCATGAGCCAGGAATGTTTTCCATTTTTTTGTATCCTCTTCCCTTTCCTTTATAAGTGTTCTATAGTTTTCAGAGTACAGATATTTTACTTCCTTGATTAGGTTTATCCTAGGAATCTTATGGCTTTTGGTGCAGTTGTAAATGGGACCAGTTTCCTTGATTTCTGTTTCTGCTGCTCCATTATTGGTGTATAGAAATGCAACACATTTCTGTACATTGATTTTGTATCCTTAACTTTGCTGAGTTCGTGTATTAGTTCTAGCAATTGTTTGGTGGAATCTTTCAAGTTTTCTGCATAGAGTATTATGTCATCTGCAAATGGTAAAAGTTTGACTTCTTCTTTGCTTATTTGGATGCCTTTTATTTCTTTTTGTTGTCTGATTGCTAAGACTTAAAGTACTATGTCAAATAGCAATGGTGAGAGTGGACATCCCTGTCTTGTTCCTGACCACAGAGGAAAACCTCTCAGTTTTTCCCCACTGAGGATGATACAAGCTGTGGGTCTTTCCTAGATGACCTTAATGACGTTGAGGTATGTTCCATCTATCCCTAATTCATTAAGGATTCTTATCAAGAATGGATGCTACATTTTGTCAAATGCTTTTTCTGCATTTATTAAGAGGATCATATGGTCCTTATCCTTTCTTTTATTAATGTGATGTATCATATTGATTGATTTGCAAACATTGAACCATCCCTGAAGCCCACAAATAAATCTCACTTGATCATGGTGAATAATACATTTAATGTACTGTTGGATTCAATTTGCTAGTATCTTGCGTATTTTTGCATTCCTGTTCTTCAGGAATATTGGTCTGTAATTCTCCTTTTTAGTGCAGTCTTTGGTTTTGGAATCAAGGTTATGCTAGCCTTGCAGAAAGAGTTTGGAAGTTTTCCTTCCATTTCTATTTTTTGGAACAGTTTGAGAAGAATAGGCATTAACTCTTCTTTAAATTATTTAAATTCCCTTGGGAGACCACCTGACCCAGGACTCTTATTTGTTGGGAGATTTTTGATTACTGATTAAATTTTTTTGCTGGTTATGAGTCTGTTCAAATTTTCTATTTCTTCCTGCTTCCGTTTTGGTAGTTTGTGAGTTTCTAGGAATTTGTCCATTTTTTTTTATATTGCCCAGCTTGTTGCCATAGAATTTTTCATAATATTCTTTCATGGCTGTTTATATTTCTATGGTGTTAGTTGTAATATCTCTTCTTTCTTATGTGATTTCATTTATTGGGTCCTTTCTCTTTTCTTTTTGATAAGTCTGACTAATGGATTGTCAATTTTATTAATTCTTTTAAAGAACCAGCTCTTACTTTCATTGATCTATTCTACTGTTTTTTTCTATATCAATTATTTCTGCTCTAATCTTTATTATATCCCTTATTTTCTGGCTTTAGGCTTTATTTGCAATTCCTTTTCTGGCTCCTTTAGGTGTAAGTTTAGGTTGTGCATTTAAGACTTTTTTGTTTCTTGATATACTCCTGTGTTGCAATGTACTTCCCTCCTAGGACTGCCTTTGCTGCATCCCAGAGGTTTTTGGACTGTTGTGTTTTTATTTTCATTGGCGTCCATGTACTTTTTTATTTCTTCTTTATTTCTCTGAGTAACCCATTTATTACCAGGATGTTCTTTAACTTCCATGTATTCATGGTCTTTTCAAATTTTTTCTTGTGGTTGACTTCATGTTTCATAGCTTTGTGATCTGAAAATATGTATGGTATGATCTCGATCTCTTTGTACTTGTTGGGGGCTAGTATGTGACCCAGTATGTGTTCTCTTCTGGAGAATGTTCCATGGGCACTCAGGAAGAATGTGTGTTCTGCTGCTTTGGGATGAAATGTTCTAAATATATCTGTTAAGTCCATCTGGTACAGTGTGTCATTCAAAGCCATTATTTCCTCACTGATTTTTTTTTTTTTTTTGCTTAGATTATCTTCCCATTACTATAAGTGGGTTATTAAAGTTCCTTACTATTAGTGCATTATTGTCAATGTATTTCTTTATACTTGTTAATTGATTTCTATATTTGTGTGCTCCAAGTTAGGGCTATAAATATTTACAATTGTTATGTCTTCTTAATGGATAGACTCCTTAATTATGATATAACGCTGCTCTTCATCTCTTGTTAAAGTATTTGTTTTAAAATATAGCTTGTCTCATACAAATAGGGCTACTCCAGCTTTCTTTTGACATCCGTTAGCATGATAGATTGTTCTCCATCCCCTCACTTTCAACCTGCAGCTGTCTTTAGGTTTAAAAGAAGTCTCCTGTGGGCAGCATATAGATGGGTCTTGGTTTTTTTAATCCATTCTTATACCTTATGACTTTTGATTGAAGCATTTAGTCCATTTACATCCAGAGTGATTACTAAAAGATCTGAGTTTAGTTCCATTGTGTTACCTATAAAGTTGGTGTTTCTGGTGATGTTTTCTGTTCCTTTCTAGTCTTTGTTGATTTTGATCTTTTTCCCCACTCAAAGAGTCCCCTTTAATTTATTTTGCAGAGCTTGTTTAATGGTCACAAACACCTTTAGTTTTTCCTTGTCTGGGAAACTCTTAATCTCTCCTTCTATTCTGAATGACAGCCTCTCTGGATAAAGTATTCTTGATTGTGTATCTCTCCCATTCAGTACTTTGAATCTATCTTGCCACTGCTTTCTTGCCTGCCAAATTTCTGTGGACAAATCTGCTGCAAACCTGATCTGTCTTTCCTTGTAGGTTAAGGACTTGTTTCCCCTTTCTGCCTTCAGGATTCTTTCCTTGTCTGTGTATTTGTAAATTTCAGTATGCTATGTCTTGGTGATAGCTGACTTTGGTTAAATTTAGTGGGATTTCTCTATGCTTCTTGGATTTTTATTCTGTGTCCTTTCCCAAATTAGGGAAGCTTTCAGCTATAATTTGCTCAAGTAAACCTTCTGCTCCTTTTTCTCTCTCTTCATCTTCCAGGACTCCAATGATATGAATGTTATTACATTTTAAGAAGTCACTGAGCTCTCTAAGTCTGCCTTTGTAATCCAATACCTTTATTTCCCTCTTCTTTTCAGCTTATTTCCCAAAATTTTATTTTCTATATCACTAATTTGCTCTTCTCTTTGATCCATCATCATTTTTATGGCCTTCATTTGGGTTTGCGTTTCAGTTATAGCATTTTTTATTTTGGACTGACTAAATTTTAGTTCTTTTGTCTCTACAGTAAGGGATTCTTCTATGCTGTTTTCAGTCCCAGCTAGTATCTTTATAAGTGTTGTTTTTAGGGGCGCCTGGGTGGCTCAGTCAGTTGAGAACCGACTTTGGCTCAGATCATGGTCTCACGATTCTTAAGTTCGAGCCCCACATCAGGCTCTGTGCTAACAGCTCAGAGTCTGGAGCCTGCTTCCGATCCTGTGTCTCCCTCTCTTTGCCCTTCCCCTGATAGCACTCTCTTTCTCTCTCTCTCAAAACTAAAATAAACATAAAAACTTTTTAAAAAGCAATTGTTGTTTCAAATTCTAGTTCAGCCATCTTACTTATATCTGTATTGATTAAATCCCTGGCCATTACTTCCACTTTCTGTTCTTTTTTTTTCTTAACGTTTGTTTATTTTTGAGAGAGCGAGTCAGGGTGGGGCAGAGAGAGAGAGAGATGGAGTCACAGAATCCAAAGCGGGCTCCAGGCTCTGAGCATTCAGCACAGAGCCGGATGCGGGGCTTGAACCCACAAACCAGGAGATCACAACATGAGTCAAAGTCAGACGCCCAAACGACTGAGCCACCCAGGAGCCCCATCTGTTCTTTCTTTTGAGTTGAATTCCTGTATTGTCATTTTGTCTAGAAAAAAAAACCTAGAACCTAGATATATTTTAGTCTACTTGTTAAAAACTGCTAAATTAATGGGGCTCCTGGGTGGCTTGAGCCAACTTTGGCTCAAGTCATGATCTCACGGTTCGTGGGTTCCAGCCCCATGTCAGGCTCTGGAACCTGCTTCCGATTCTGTGTCTCCCTCTCTTTCTCCCCTACTCATTCTCATGTTGTGTCTCTCTCTCAAAAATAAATATTTAAATAAATAAATAAATAAAAGCTGCTATATTCAAAAATATATAAGTAAGAAAATAAAAGTAGGGTCACCTGGGTGGCTCAGCTGGTTAGGCATCAGACTCGATTTCAGCTCACATCATCATCTCACAGTTCATGAAATCAAGTCCCACATCAGGCTCTGTACCGAGAGCAAAGCACTTGCTTGGAATTTTCTCTCTCCCTCTCCCTCTCTCTCTGCCCCTCCCCCACTCAGGCTCTCTTTTTCTCTTTTGATCACAATAAATAAACACTTTTTAAAACATTTAAAAAATAAATGAATAATAAAAATCATTAAATTTTTTTAAATTTAGAATTTAAAAAAATTTAATTACAAAATAAAAATAAAAAGGAAGATAAAGCCTATTTTCCCTAGAGCTGAAGCTTTGCAGCACTCTCTGATCAGTAGACTTGGGCATATGAGGGGTTTGTGCTGGCTTTCTGGGAGAAGGGCCTGTTGGACGGATTCTCAGGCTGACTTGCTCTACTAAAGGGCAACTACAGGGCACAGGAGGGCAGGGCCTGGTGTAAGCCACTATGGTATCCACCTAGTGGTGATGTTTAGTTCACTGAGGTTAGTCAGTGCTGATGGGCAGGGGGCAAAATGCATTGCCCCACTCTCTCATCTGGGAGTGGAGAGCTCACACACACCACTCACTCTTCAGGAAATCCTCACAGAAGAGCAAACAATCACTGCTCTTGTGTGCCTGGTTTCATTCAGATACCTGCTTTCACCTTCTCTTTGTCCAAGCTGTCTGCCTGCCAAGTGGCACAATATTCCTGAGTTTTATCTCAGGCATGCAGCTGGGTTTCTAAACTTCAGATTTTAAGGACTCGCTCAGTGAAGCCCTGCACTGATGCTCTGGGGAAGGATCTTGCCATGCTTTTGCCATTTGCCGGGCCATCCCCAGAAACTAGTTCAACAGTTCAGAGTTTATGGCAAAGCACAGCAGAAAGCCAGCACGAACTCACTACCCTCAGCTGTTCTCTGCCCGCAGTGAGCCTGTGTCCCTTCTCCCAAATGCACTCCTAACAGAGGACGAACCATTTATCCCCATGTTATCCAGGGGAATCCTCAGACCATGCTGTCTACTCCTGAGTCTCTGTCTTCCTTCTCCACAGGAACACCACTAAGCTAGGCATGCCCCCGGTGGTGACAGACTTCTGAAACCTCAGATTTGGGACTCCACTACTTAAAATACTTTATGGTAGACTCCATAAGCAGGGCTCCCTCCTCCCCACCTCTGCAACACCCACCGCTTCTATCTCCCCCAAATTAACTCTATGCGGTTCCTACCATTCACGGGGTAGTTGTTTTTCTACTTGTAAACTTGTGGTTTTGTTCTCTCAGTCCTCAGATTGATTTCTTGGCTGTTCAGAATGATTTGATAATTATCAAACTGTGTTCAAGGAACAAGGCAAGCTTAGGGCCCCCCTACCTTTCTGCAATCTTAACTCTATTTTTTATTTGTTTGTTTGTTTGTTTATATTCTAATCATCAGAGACACTTCATATTATTTAAGTTTTTTCAATTAATTAAGACTTATTTGCTACCTAACATATGATTTATTCTGGAGAATCTTCCATGTATACTTTAGAGAAATGAATATTCTGCTATTATTGGGTCATGTGTGCAGTATATGTTTGTAAGGTCTAATTGGTTTTAGTGTTATTCAAATCCTTTATTTTTTATTGATCTTCTGTATGGTTATTCTACCCATTATTAAAAGTGAGGTATTTGAGTCTCCAACTATTATTGTAGAACTATCTATTTCTTCCTTCAATTCTGTCATTGTTTGCTTCATATATTTGGAGCTCTGATGTTTGGTGCATATGTGTTTATAATTGTTAGATTCTCTTGATAAATTAATGCTTTTATTACTATGCAATGCCCTTCTTTGTCACCTGTAATAGTTTTTTAGTTAAAGTCTATTTTATACGATATTACAGCCACACCAGCTCTTTGTTGGTGATTCTTTACATGGAATATCCTTTTATTTTCCATTCTTTCACTTATGATCTATTTGTATCTTTAGATCTAAACTGAATCTCTTGTAGCAATATATAGTTAGATTATTTTTGTAATAAAATAATTGTGAAAAAATTATGTTTTTTGACTAGGAACGAGTTAATCCATTGATTTAAAGTACTTACTGACAAAGGAGGTCTTATTTATGTTATTTTGCTATTTGTTTTCTGTTTCTTATTTGCTTCATCATGTCTTTCTATTGTGTTTAGTTGATTTTTTTGTAGTGACATATTTTTTATTCCTTTCTCATTTCCTTTTGTGTATATTCTGTAGATATTTTCTTTGTGATTACTATGAGGATTCTATATAATATCATATATTTTTTAAATATATTTTTTAAATCTTTTTTTAGAGAGAGAGCGAGCACACGAGTAGGTAAGAGAGGCAGAGAGAGAGAAAGAATATCTCAAGCAGACTTCATGCTCGTGGGACTTAGTCCCATGACCCTGGATCATGACCTGACCTGAAATCAAGAGTTGACTGCTCGACTGACTGAGACACTCATGCGCCCCTAAAGTTGTAACAATCTAATTTGAATTGATACCAGCTTAATTTTAATCATGTATTAAATCTCTAATCCTATACAGCACTGTTTCTCACTTTATGTTACTAACATCACAAATTGCATCTTTAAACATTGCTCTGTAACATAAATTTATAATTACTTTCTATACAGTTGTCTTTCAAATGTTGTAGACAACAAAAAATAGTTACAAACCAAAATTATAACAGTACTGGCTTTTATGCTTGTCCTGTATTTATAAGAGGATTTTATTTCTTTATACAGCTTCAAATTGTGACCTAGAATCCTTTCATTTCAACCTGAGGAACTTTCTTTAGCATTTTTTGTCAGCCAAGTCTAGTCATAATAAATTCCCTCAGCTTTTGTTGATCTAGGAATGACTTAATTTGCCTTGCATTTTTGAAGGATAGTTTTGCAAGATACAGAATTCTTAATTGATAGTACGTTTTCCTTTCAGCACTTTAAATAAATCATCCCACTGTCTTCTGGCCTCAAAAGTTTCTGGTGAGAATTTGGATAATAATCTCCTTGATAATCCCTTGCATATGCTGATTTGTTTATATCTTGAAAATTTGTAGATTTATGTATCTACAACATCAAATCTGAGAAGTTTTCAGCCATTACTTCTTCACATAATCTTTTGCTCCCTTCTCACTTTTCTCCTCGTGGAATTCCTTTAACATGTATGTTGGTCTGCTTAATGATGTCCACAGTCCCTTAGGCTATGTTCATTTTTCTTCATTCCTCTTTTTTTTTAATGCTGATAATAATGTTAATTATCCATCTTCTTTATTGTTTCCTCTGTATGCTAAATTCGGCAGCTGAAACCCCTGGTGTTTTTTGCTTTTTTTTTTTTTAATTTCTGCTATGGTTCTTTTCAGCTCCAAAATTTGTTTGGTTCATCTGTGTAACTTTTGTACTTATTTTTTAAGTTTATTTATTTATTTTAGAGAGAGAGAGCAAGAGCAATGGGGGAGGGGCAAAGAGAGAGGGAGAGAGAGAGTATACCAAGCAAGTTCTACACTGCCAGCTCATAGCTCAATGTGGGGCTTGAACTCACAAACCGTGAGATTATGACCTGAGCTGAAATCAAGAGT
Source organism: Helogale parvula (assembly GCA_004023845.1). Classification (NCBI taxonomy): domain Eukaryota; kingdom Metazoa; phylum Chordata; class Mammalia; order Carnivora; family Herpestidae; genus Helogale; species Helogale parvula. The sequence continues at coordinate 36,334 of PJEM01010529.1, read as the reverse complement.
CAGACACTTAACCAACTGATCCATACAGGAGCACATTATATCTATTTTTAATATTCTTATTATGTTTTTTAACATTATTTTTCTGATTTTTCTAGTGTTCATGTTTTAGTTCTTTGGCTCTTTGAGTGTATATGATAGTCAATCTTTTTATCACAGTTGGATATTTGTCTTTTCAGTTCAGCTGTAAGCTCCTTAGAAACAGTGACTATATCATATATCCATACTTAATAGAATGTTATGTCCTTAGCATCATTTAATGAAAATAAACTAGGGTTCTATATAATGCCCAAACATTTATTGTATGTAATCTGTGACAGTGAACAAATTTTTTCTAATGGTGCATAGGTATCATCTTTCTAGTTAAGTATTTCCTATGTGCCATGTGTTTCCTATGTGCTATGTGTTTGAGATCACCAAACCCAGGCTAATCAAAACTCTTTATTTGTTTGTGGTCCCAGCCGAGCATTGTTTGGCCACTACCACTGACATCTCCAAGTTGCCCCTGCTTTGGGCCTACTTCCACATTCTTGACTGGGGGAAAGACAGATTAGGGAAATCTCAGCTCCGTAGACAATAGATTATCTACTTTAGAACACTCAGACTTCCAGGTGCCTGGATGGCTTAGTCAATTAGGCATCCAACTTTGGCTCTGGTCACGATCTTGTGATCTGTGGGTTCAAGCCCTGCATCAGGCTCTGTGTTGATAGCTCAGAAGCTGAAGCCTACTTTGGAATCTGTGCGTGTGTCTCTCTCTGTCCCTCTGACACTCATGCTCTGTCTGTCTCTCTCTCAAAAATAAATAAACACTTAAAATTAAAAAAAAAAAAAAGAACACTCAGACTTCCTCCATTTTCTAATAGTCCAGCTCCCAAGCACAGTAAATTCAGCTTAGGGGAGGAAAGTAAAACCATCACATGCTGTCTTCCTTGAAATGCTTGTAATTCTTTATTTATAGGTGTTTATATATGTGCATTTGTGCATATGTACCTACGTATTCTTTAACCATAACTCATTGTTGATTGATAAGAAATATTTAGCTCCCCTTATTCCTGTTTATGTTGTAACCAACTAAAAAAGCTGTCATTTTTACTGAAATAGCGGTCAGAAAACATGGTTTAGATGTGCTGCAACAATGATCTTCCTAACACCAAGCTCTCAAATTCAACAGACTTAACCACCCAGCTATGGAAATTCTAGGCAAGCCATGCCTCACCTGCAGGGGCAGGGCTTACCCTCTAAACTCTGTGCTGCAGAAGCAGAAGACCATAATAAGAGTGTTTGGCAGATACAAGGAGAAGAGGGAGAAGAGGCTGAGCTCTACATGCTCACTTCACATATACACCTCACTTTACATTTGAAAACACCTTAATTTTACAAATCTTCTGGGATTTTTAAACAAGTTTTTTTGAACAGAGACAGTCTGGACAAGGAAGGGCCTTTCTGGTGGAAGGGAGCAGAGGCTGTCACTAAGGAGATATGAAATCCTGCACCTAACTTCCCAAGGGAAAAAGAAGTAGGTGCTCTTCCTGCCCCAAAGCAGAAAGGAAGAAAACTGCAGCCTGGCACATATCACTGCTCCTCCCCTTCCGTTGCTGCCCTAGTGACAGGTTCTGACAACAAAATGTGGATGGAGTGTGCACTCATGTTAAATCACTGCTCTTGCCTAGTATAAAACACATCTCTCTGTGTGAGTTACTGAAAAATACATGGATCATAGATAGTATTGTATGTTGGCTCAGGGGCTAAGTTGCCAGGGGTGTATCTCGGCTGTGTGCCCCTGAACCAATTACTTAAATTCTTGGTGTCTTAGTTTCTTCATCTATAATAAAGTGAATTATAATAGTGCCTATTACAGGGTTGTTATGAAATTTAAATAACTTAATATATCTAAACCATTTAGAAGAGTATCTCCAAGTACTCTGTAACTGTGATCTATTGTAATTACCTGATTTTCAATTATATTCACCAAGGAGAAAGTCACAAGAACTGGACTACTCAGAAATGGGTTTGTTATACAGAAACACACCCACTTAAACTTATATTCCTCATTTTACAACCCTAACCTCCTCTGTTTGGAGAGCCTAGGGTTTGAACTAGGGTAGTAGACTCCAATATATTAGGAAAAATTCACAATAATACCACTGATACGTGCTGGTGGACAGTGAGACATGTGATTTTGATAGCACTCTGCTATGTGTGCATGAGCCATTCTAATTCTCACTTTCTCCTCTCTCTAAACAGCTTCTCTACACCCAGAAATCCAGGCCATGACTCACCTTGCCCCATATGTGAGGGAAGGGTAAATAGAGAAGAGCTTACAAGCTTCTAAAACCAAGGGCTTTACTCCCCACCAGAAGTCCCATTAACCCAGAATGTACTGAGGACCAGGGATGAGATGACACTGAATCAGGGAGAGAACTTCCTGCCTTGAGGGCTTATGCTGTAGTGTTGGCAGAAAGAGTGTCAAGGACAGTGTGAGGAAACCAGGGAGAACATCATGGCTGGGTAAGAGGGAGCAAACACTTCCACATGAGGTCCATGTGGCAGACCAGAGCCAGAGCCAAAGCACGGTCTGGTGAGCATGGCTCAGAAACCAGAGGAGTGTGAAGGAGCTGAGTGGTCCACTGGGGAAGTGTCAGCTATAGGGCACAGGGTCTGGCAGAGGGTCACCAGCTTCTGCAGTCTTTCAGAAGAGGTCCCAGCTGAGAAACAAAGAATAGCATCCAGCTAATCAATAGGCACAGGCACTTAGAAGTGAGGACCCTACTTGGGAGTTTGAAGGTAGGTTAGTGCTGTACTCTGGTCAACAAATAGATCATTGGGGGCGGCCTGGGAAACCCTAGGTATTCTGGTACTGGTTAGGAAAATGAGACATGATCTTGTCACCCTTTGCCCTGTTTGGGGTGACTATGAATTTATATATATTTTGAATATACAGTGATAATTATAATTGCAATTTATGTTGCCCTTTATTAAATGTTGACCCTTTCGAGAACCATCCTAAGACATTCATATTTACCACCCCATTTAATGCGGCACTTCTATTATCCTTCACTCACACTGAGATGGAAGCTCTGCATCTGGGGCCAAGAAACGTGGCCTGTATCATTCCCTAGTATGTATCCAGGACCGAAACCAGCATGTGCCAGACCACAAGAAGTGCTTAATCAATATTTGCTGAATATTTATCTCTGTTTTCAAATGAGGACACTGAAACTTAGAAAAGTTAACCGACTTTCTTAAAGTTATATAGGTTACAACCAAAAAGTCAGAATCCAAACCCAGGTCTGGCTGACTCCTATGTCTGTTTGCTTTTCCATTTTTCTATTTTGGGTATAATGGAAAGAATACTGGTTTGGCAGTCAGGATGCCCAGCTTCTAGTGCCAGTTTTATCTCTAATTGAATGACTGTGGGCAAATGACTTCACTTATCTGGGCTTCAGTTTTATCCACTGCAGATTAAAGGGGTCAGAGAAGTTAATGTCCAAGATTCCTTCCAGCCCTCTGGTTCTGTAACTTCCATGCATCAAGGGAGCCCTGTGGCCTTAGTCTGAGTCACAGTGGAGTGCTCCTCGGGAAGCAGGGACATGGAAAGGTCAGTTGATGGGTGGCCCAACCAAAAACTTGGAAAATGTGGGGCTCCACAGCAAATGGAAGGCCTCTGGGAGTCTAGCTCATTCTCCCATCACGAAGGTATTTAATTTCCTCACCCCCATGGGGGGAGTGGCTGCTGTGGCTCCAATCCAAGGCAGTAGAGATTAAGCAACTCACAGTGGGCAAAGCCTTGTGACCAGTCCAGTGAGGCAAGGGATGATCTCTGCTGATTACAGCTAGTTGATATTTGGGGCTTATGAAATTCTGAATTCAGAATACTAATTTTGGACACATTTACAAAGTCATTTTAATTAAAGTTTTATTTTCAACTTAGGTTTTAAATACGTTTTCACAGTAAGTTTCATTTATTTAAAACACAGTGACACCCTCCTGCACTGTTGGTGGGAATGTAAACTGGTACAGCCGCTCTGGAAAACAGTATGGAGATTCCTCAAAAAACTATCCATAGAACTCCCTTATGACCCAGCAATAGCACTGCTAAGGATTTACCCAAGGGATACAGAAGTGCTGATGCAAAGGGCACATGTACCCCAATGTTCATAGCAGCAATGTCAACAAGAGCCAAAACATGGAAAGAGCCTAAATGTCCATCACCTGATGAGTGGATCAAGAAGATGTGGTATATACATATACAATGGAGTATTACATGGCAATGAAAAAGAATGAAATCTGGCCATTTGTAGGAAAGTGGATGGACCACAAGGGTGTCATGCTAAGTGAAATAAGTCAGGCAGAGAAGGACAGATACCATATGTTTGCACTCATAGGTCTAACAGGAGAACAGGAGAAACCTAATGGAGGACCAGGGAGAGGGAAAGAGGGAAAGAGAGTTGGGCAGAGAGAGGGACGCAAAACTTGAGAGACTATTGAATGCTGAAAATGAACTGAGAGTTGAAGGGGAAGGGGGAAGGAGGAAAAGAGGTGGTGGTGATGGTGGAGGGCACTTAAGGGGAAGAGCACTGGGTGTTGTATGGAAAACAATTTGACAATAAACTATTTTTAATTAATTAATTAATTAATTAAATAAAACACAGTGGCCCAGAGAAGAATGAACTTTGAAAGAACCACGCAGTTGCTTTGAATTGTGTGTTATATTAAAGATGCCTAGTATCAGATTTAACAAAATTTTAAGAATATTTTGAATACTAAGAATAATAAAATAAAATATTAAAAATAAAATAATAAAAAATAAAAGATGAAGGCTGAGTGACATTAGAGTGGTGACCCTCACCTTTTGGGGGTCAGGAGCCCCTTCTAGAATCTGGTGAATCATGTGGATTATGTCCACTTCTAACCTCCTATTCCCAAGTCATATGTGTACTCACAAAATATTACATTCCATTTCAAGTTGTTCTAAGGCCCCCTGAAGCCACGCCATAGAGATCTCTGATCTAGTTTAGAACTTGGATCATTTCAACACATAGTTCTGGGAATAATGGAACATCTGATTGCAAAACAACAACAACAACAACAACAACAAGACATTAAACTTGACCCTATACCTGACACCTTATACAAGCATTAACTCAAAATGGCGTATAGGCACAAAAGAAGTGCTACCACTAGAAATTTTCCAGAAGAAAATATAGGAGAAAATCTTTGTAACCAAGAGTTAGGCAAAGACTTCTTAGATATGACACAAAAAGCATGAAGTATAAAAATAAAAAGTGACAAACTGGAATTCATCAAAAGTAAAATTTTTTATTCTTTGGAAGATATTGTTATGAAATTTTTAAGAACAAAACAAACAACAATAACAAAAAAAGACAAGCTACAAACTGGGAGAAAATATTTTTAAAATACCTGTCACTGTGTAAGAACAGGAGTCTGAACCTAGCAGACGCCATCACAGGCTTTAAGTTTCCCCTCTAAACTAGGCCTAAAGGTCAGTCTCTCCAGAGGCGGGCACACATTGCCCAAGACAAGAGAGACCACCCTTGTAATACCCTTAACATTCCTAAGGGCAGGCCTAGATCAGTTATTGCCTAAGGCTGGTTACACCCTCGTGAGGGTCCTGGGTCTTAGGGCCTACTCTGTGACTGGTTAACACTCTAAATGCTGTAATTGGATAAACCTGCTGTCAATAATATTGTGTAATAATAATTGAATCACTGTACCTATGTCACAATTTCCTGTAACCCCCCCCCCCCTTCCCAAACTCATAAAAGTCCTACCCCACCTTTGTTCCGGGCTCATTCGCTGGCTCGCTCGCTCTCAGCATGGATCCACCATGCCGGTAAAGTCTGTGAGCCCGAGTTTAGGCCCTGGCGAGCCTAAACCCGTAACAAAGCCCTTTGCTTTTGCATGCATGCTTCGGCCTCCCTGGCGGTCTCTGGTTTTTGGGGGCGATATTAAAATCTGGGCATAACAACTGTTCTCATCTTAAGAAACTTGCCCAGAAGTCCTCATTGTTAAGCCTTAACTCTTGTGTAGACTGGTTATAACACTGTAACTGGTTAGCTGCTTATACCACTACTGAAATAACACTGGGTTCTGTGACTGAGGCAGAAGAGGGGATGCACACTGGATAGGCAACCAGGAGTATGCCACACCTAGAATGCAAACTTTTGAATGAAAATGGAATCTCAACTAGTGATAACCAGCACTTCCCACAAATTGGCCTTGCCCTCAGGGCTTGGTAAATCAGAACACTGTCTCCGACCTGAAACTCTATCTATAACATAGGCCTAACACAGAGGAAGCCATGAGGGAAGATTCAGTGCCAACCTGGAATGTATAGACTGTGGGAGATGGGACTGCACAAAAGAAGAGATAGATCCCTCGGGGTGGAACTGTCCCCACAGCTTGTGAAAGAAGCAGTTTTGAATTGAACTTGGCTTTGACAGCAAGTAATTTTAGGAAGTAGAAGAAAAGATAGGCCTTGGACTCAGGCAAGCAGTGGGGGCTCCCTACAAGGATGAACAAGATGAAATACCTAACCTCATCAAGACGGCTAGTCAAGAAGTGGGAATTAAAATTGGTCTGAGCCAAGCTGAGGTAAATCCTGAAATCCAGAGAACTTTGGGCTTGATGACAACACGGATAGACCCTCATCTGAGTTAGCATTCTGGACATATTCCATATAGTGGAGCTGACAAATAAACTGGCCCTTTGCCCTCTTCCTCTCCCACTCTACCTCTTCTGCCTCTACTTCCTCCCTCTGACCCTCTGCCATGACCACATTTTCAATATCATTTTATGCTGCTATGTTCATTCTTCAGGCTGCAGCTGTCTTTCTTGTCATTGCTTGATATTCATGTAAACTTGATTTCCCAATGGAAAACAATGTTGGATGTGAACCAGAACCCAGTGTGACATGGCCATGGCCACATCCTGCAAGAATGACCCTGGAAAGATTAGTCTTCCTCAGTACACAGGATGGTCGGTGACTGGGGAGGAGAGTGAATCCAGTGATCCCCCTGGATCAGAAGCAAGGGGAGCTGTTGGGATTCTGCCACAGTGACACAGACATGAGAAGGTGGCAACCTGAACTAGGGTGGGAATGGAGATGGGAGGTCCAACATCAGAAACTCACAAGGTGAAGTGAGAGGACTTGGTGAGGCTACAGTGAGCCTGACGGTCCAGTGTGGGGAACCCTAGTCATCTGTCGGTGCCACTTCTCCATCAAGCAACTGGCAAACTATTTTAGGGGTGGGTTTATGGGTATGAAGCTCTGTTCATTTTGGGGTGTCATCTTCAGACCTTCCATAGCTTTAGTTCACTTGTTTGAGCAAAGGAAAAGACACCACTTTGATGACTGAGGTAGCTGCACTTGTGTGAAAATCAGAAGATGAAACAGGGTAGTTTTGAAAGCTTTTAAAGCTTCTTTTTCCTTCCTAACAAAGAATCAGAGGGGAGATTTTGCCTCATGTTCTTTTCATATGCCTGTATCTGTCCCAGGGTCACCATGGTGATACAGTGTATGTTTGCATGGCTGGAAGCATCCAGAGATGGAAAATGAAGCCAGGGTGGACCAGAGCAGGGAGCCCAGCAGGAATTTCCCTCTCATGCTCTGCAGGCGATAAGTTAACAGAAAGCCAACATGCCCTTCTGAGGTTTGTCATCGAACCTTCTATTTCCAACAGTTCAAGGGAAAAGAATCACAAACAAAACAGTTATTCCTGGGAATGTTCATGGAAACTTATCTTCCCCAAGCAGAGATTTAGCAAGTAGGGGCTTCATAGTGAGAAGTCCTGAGGCCCTGAAGGCCAAGGTGCCAGCACAGAAGTATGGAAAGCATAGGCTCCAAGCCTCGGGTTGCAGGGGTGGAAATGCCGGTCACTTGCAGTGGGTGACAGCATGCAAGTCAGAAGGATCTCTGCAATATGTGTGAAGGATGAACTTGTATATCTGTGAGAGATCCCGTTTTCTAGAGGAGTCTTGTCACTCAGCACGGATTCTCCCACAGAAGAGAACCTCAGTCCTCTCAGCAATTCCTTACCCTTCGAACATTGCTTTGTCTTCTGAATCATCTTTCAATATTTACTTAAACCAAGGGAGGCCTAGGTACATAACATGGAAGATATGGACTAGGATTTAACCCAATAGTAGACTAATGTCCCTATAGCCTGAACTTATTTTTAGGTAGATCATATTGCATATTTACAATGGCCAGCATTTAATGCAGTGTCTGGCACATATTATGTACTCAGAAATATTTGTCAAACGAGTGATTAAAGGTTCTATAAATAGGTGGGATAGTGTTAAGGATATATGGAAAGTGATTCCCACTTTTGATGAGCTTGTTTTCATGGGGTACAGAGAGACTTGAATAGGTTGGGGTGCTAAACTAACTATAGTTTTATCCTAGCCTTTCTTCCTTACATGTATTCACTCCTTCACAAACTCAAGTACCATGAAGTTCAAAGTTTACTTGGAAATGTATTGGTAGATCTCAATTGACGAGTAGAGTATATCTGTCCCACTGTGAAGGCCTAAGATTTGGGCAGATGGCAGAGTAGGATGAAGGACAGACAGACTTGTAGCATGCTAAAAAATAATTTAAAGTATACAAAACATTATTAGCAGGCTTATCCTGTAGACAGTAAAAACAAATTCCTAACTCAGCATCTCTGCACTGAAATGTATTTTACAGCACGGAAATATTGTCTGAACTAGCACCTAAATGCCTTCCTGAATTTATATGCTGTTTTGTTGCTCTTTGAATCTGTATCAATCCAAGTAACAAGGTTATTTGATCATTTAATGGACACTTATAAACCAGGGCAGTGGTTCTCTCAGGGTGGTTTGTCCCCTAGGTAATGTCTAAAGACATCTTGGATTATTGTGACTTGGGGAAGAGTGCTATTGGCATCTAGGGGAGGCCAGGGATGTTACTAACCATTTTATAATACATAGAACAGGTCTCAAAAAGAAAGAACCATCTGGCCCCAAAACATTGAGGAAGACAGAAACCTATAGTACCTCATAATGAGATTTCTATCCAAGTTCTGGAGAGTTGGAGAAGGCTTATCAGATGAAGTAAAAGGTACACTGAAAAAGAATTAGCAGTGAACTTAATTAAGAAACAGGATCCCAAGCAGAAGAAACCGCTTAGGCAAGAGTCTGGAGATGAACATTTAAAGAACTGCAAATAGAGTAGACATTTTCTTAACCAATCTTCCTCTACACTCACCTATTTGTAAAACAAATTGAAGGGCTGCCCACAGCACACAGAACATGCATGACTAGTGAGACTGTGTATTTGTGCCATCCCAGGTGAGTTATGTGTTTATCAGGTCAGCTGTATCTGTTACCAAAGCTGTTTATGCCAGTTTTAATGCTATTTTAATTATATAATTTAATTAGATATCATGTAATTTCAAATTACAAATAATTTCAAATTCAAATAATTGCAAAAAGAAATTTGCTGTTTTTATGATAGTAGAATACTTTGAAAGGATTTCATGCAGAGGAGTCTTAAAAAGAAAATACTATCAAATTTGATGAGGATGAAACAAATTTAATCACTTGAGGGAGAAAAAAGTTTTTAAAGTGTAAAAGAATTATGAACTCACAATGTTTTGCAAGTGTCAAGTCTATGATCCACTTTTTAAAAAACTGTAACTGGAAATCATAAATAATCCATTATTGGTGTGGTTTATGCAGGAAAGATGACTCTCAACACCAATCAACTTACTCACACTCCAAGAAAAGTTCTTGGCCCTATTTCAAAACATTACGGAAGAAATGCACATTTATGTGTTTTGAGTTAAAATATAATACACATCACACATCATTTTTTATGATTCTGTTTTACCCAACTTTTTAAATTAATCTTATCAGGTAAGACACCTTCCAAGATATCTGGGTATGACTGGAGCACAGAATAAGCCGAGGATGTGGCAATAGATAAGGAACAAGAGGTAGACTGGGGTCAGATGAAGTCTTTGGAGCCATGATGTGTTTGGACCTTTGTAAGAAATAGAAGCCATAAAAACTTTTTAACAAGGGAGTAACTTGACTACATGAAGTGCTTTAGAAAGATATCACAGTGGCTCCAGAGTGGAGCATAGACTGGAGGGAAGCAACACTGCAAGCCAGAAGTTCAGTTAGGAGGGCTCTGTAGTGATTAGAGACTCTTGTGATTATTAGATAAAGGAGTAGCATTGGGGATGTAAAGATGGGAATGAATTCTAGGGATATTTAGGAATTAGTATCCTAATTAATTGAACCTAGTATATAAGAAAAAGCCTAGTGTAAAAAAACATGCTTAGGTTTGGTGCTTGGACACCTGAGTTGTTGATAGTGATATCCTTGAGAAAGAAAAAATAAACAAAATAATTCAGCCAGGGTGGGAGAATGATGAGCTCAATTTTGGACATGCTGAGCCACATAATCCTATGGGACATCTAAGTAAAGATGTTGAGTGTGCAATTGGATTCATGGGTGTGACGCTCGAAAGAAAGTATTAAACTGAATACTTAGACTTGTGAGTAATCAGCATATAGAAAAAAATTGAAGTCATAAGAGTAAAAGGAACTGCCTGGCTAAGAAAAGAATAGTTGGTGTAAAAGGATAAATGTAAAATATTCTTGTGAATCAATAAGTAGACGATCCAATGGAAATGTGCAAAATAAGAAAAAATACTTCACAGCAGAGGAAAAAATATAAAACAAATAAATACATAAAATTCAGCTGTTTTAATTGCATTTAAAGAAATGCAACTAATGCCACACAAGATAGTTTTTATGCCACTAACGGGCAAAAACTAATGTCTGACTATCAAATGTTGGAAAGGATAAGGATTTGAGAAAGGTCATACTCTACTAGCAGGACTGTACATTGGCACAACTGCTTTGGAAGGCATTTTGGCATTATCTTGTAATGTATACTCAATAATTCTACTCCTACATGCAAACCCTAAAGAAACTCTTGAATATGTGTACCAGGGGAAATATTAAAAAATGATTTCAGTACTATTGTTCATAATAGCACAAAACTAGAAACAGCCTAAAGAACCAACAACAGAGAATAGATTATGGGTGCCATATTCATTAAAAGATGGCTACACAGCAGTTTAAATGAATGAACTAGAGGTACATGCAACAACATGAAGGAATCTTGGAAACAATGTTGAATGGAAAAGAAAGAATCCCAGAAGACTTGAATCTGTATATTATTTTAATAAAACTTTAAAAAAGTAAAACTGAACAAAATATCATTTATGTATTTATGCATTTGGGATCACACAAAACAAAAAAATCCAAAGAGTGATGGAGTTCAAGATAATGATTCTCTCCAGTGGGACAGAAGAATGAGGAAGGAACACACAGGCAGATACAAGTCATAGAATGTATCATTCTCTGGTTGAGTGAAGATTCCTGGATATTTACTATATTACTGTAGCTTATAACTGCATATAGGTTATGAATATTCTTTTGTATGAATCAAATAGCACATTAAAGCACATAATAGCACATAAAGAAAAGTGGAAAAGTTGCTATTAGAAAAAAAAATGTATGTCCCAACTGAGGAAGAGTTCTAGTTTCAAACACTGCATTGATTTCTTTCCCTTGTTAGAATTGCTTTATTGAATTGTGTTTTAGGACTTTAACTTCCTTCACCACAGGTGCACGTTTGTGGTCCAACCCTAGGACACATATCATGGGTATACATTTTGGGGTAATAAAATTACTCAAGACTTCATTTTACTACTATTTTCCCATCACCCTGACTCAACCAATTGTTTTCATTCCTTTGTATTACGTGCATTTGTGTAAGCCACCTCATATTCTTTGTGGGATGAGGCAGGGTACAAATAATTAAAACTAAAATACTCCATCCCACAAGGGAGAAAAACAACTCAAATCTTGTCATATTTTTCCCATTTATGGAAGAAAATGTTTTCTACATCTGGATTCTCAGCCAGGTCTTGAGCAAAATCAGATACAGTTCTGTTGTTGCTAGAGACCCTGCACCATGAGTTGGCCAGAGCCCATAGGCAAACCATTCCATCAACCTTCTACTCACCACCTGCATGGTCCCCCACCCAGCAGACCAGGGAGAAAATGGGCCCTATACGGTTGTACCCTCATCTATGACCTGCTGATGCCCAGAAAAGCAAGATGTGTCTTAACAGGGTATTTTTGCCTGTTCCATAGAAGGTCAGGCCACTCAGCCAAAGATATCATATCCATGAGATACAATCCAGCTGCCAGAAAACTGTTGGGTCCTGCCTGCATTGTACACCTTTTGTTGGCCACCGAAAGGATTTTCTCCATCCCAGAGATGGTCAAGACCATTGGTTCTGACTCTACATTAAGGTAATGAAACTTATAGAAGTGATAAACCAAGCCCAGATTCAGTAGTCCTGGGTCCCCATCCAGTCCAAGGGGACTCAAGAAAATAAACTAAGCATGGAAACCCAGTGATGTGGCAACAGAGTCTGCTTCAAGCTGTAAGAAGAGGACTGGGAGAAGCTTCCCCCACTTAGGTTTCCCCTTGCTCCATAGATGGCTGTGACCACACATCTCCTTAATAACCCTCACCATTTCCCTTAAGATGTGTGCCACCATATTAAAAGCCATAAGAAGGAAAAAAAGGAGGAGAGGAAGGAAAAGGAGGGACTATGCATCCTCCCATAAGGAGTATGGCTGTGGACTCAATCTTTCCACAGGACCTGTGCTTATGCCAATACATCAAAATCATATTGGAGTAGGGGCTTCTTTGGACCTTCATTTTCCCTGTATAAGCTCCAGAGCTTTTTGTAACGAAGAAGAAGGGAGAGAAGTTTGCCTTTCTAGGCTTATTCATATCTCAGTACTGTAAACATTCTTTACCACCCCCTCTTTCCATGATCCCTTAGCTCTTGAACCAGTTCTGTGCAGGATGAAACTTTATGAAATCTGTGCTTGGAGGCACCTACAACTTTGTCTCCAGAGAAACATCAAGTAGATAATGGCTTTCTAAGGGTACTCAACTCATTCTGAAAACACAAGAAAGTCATTTGGTCTGTGTAATACCTCAACAATTTTCCAGAACTTACTGAATGGCAGTATGAAGACCCCCTATTCCGAAATCTTGGAGATGATATCCTCACCTAATAGTATTTTTAAAAATCTGTTTTAAGAAAGACTCAACAATCAATTAACAGCATATCCTCTGAGCCAAATCCAAAGTCGGCCTGCTCAGAAGCCATGAGGTAAAGTTCTTGGACTTTGCCTTGTCTGTCTGATAGCCTAGACATTATGGGATGGCATATTTCAAAACTATAGTGAAAGAAACACTGACACCCTGCAGCATCCAATCAAACCATAGCATCTGTTCTACCAAGAGAGTAGAAACCAAAGAAATGGTCATGATTCAGCTTCCCACTTGAGAAATGTCTCAAAGCCAATTAGGGCTCTAATTCTGGGTGAGCCCAGCAACACGCAGTCTCATCCATCCAGGAAAGGGGTCCATTGTGAAGAAGAGACCATGTTCATACAGGGCCACCTTTAATGGCTCTCTCCCTGCCTAAAACCCTAGCTCTCTGCTCCATAAATAATTGTGATCCCTGAATTCATTGGTCCAGGGAGTTCCTCCAGGATCTTCCTCCCACCTTTGCTCTTACTGATGTAAAACAATTACCAATGCTAAATCAAATAGTAGAAAGGTAATAGCATCTGTGAAAAATTTTATTGAAAATTTCAGTTTCCTCCCTCTGGAACACACCCAGTTTCTTCCTCTCTGCCTGAAGCTTTCACATGGGCACACTGCCTGGGTTTCTCACTTGACTTCCAGCCAAGATACCCCCTCCCAATTACATGGAGGGGTTCCCATGCCTGACCCGGGCTGCTGGCACACCACAGCTCAGACCTCTACTCTTGGAACTGTTTAATAAAGTTAAAAAATAATATATAAAAGTAAACATTCTTTTCACTATTATCTTGCATAGAGAAACCTGCTCAAATATTCCCTGACAGCTGAGTGATTTCTGGTTTACCTTTTATGTTACATTTACAGAACAAAAGCTTTTCTCTAGTTCAGCATCACCAAAGTGTATTTCATGGACACTAGCCTCACAAAATGCTCATAAAAAAGGGGGATTCTAGGGTGCCTGGGTGGCTCAGTTGGTTGAGCAGTTGACTGTTAGACTTCAGCTAAAGTCATGATTTCACACTTCATGAGTTCAAGCCCCTCATAAGACTCACTATTCTCAGTGCAGAGCCCACTTTGTATCCTCTGTCCCCTTCTCTCTGCCCTTCTGCCACTCATTCTCTCTCTCTCTCTCTCTCTCTCTCTCTCTCTCTCTCTCTCAAAAATAAATAAAACAGGGATGCCTAGGTGGCTCAGTTGGTTAAGCATCCAACTTCAGCTCTGGTCATGATCTCACAGTTCATAAGTTCGAGCCCCACGTCGGGCTCTGTGCAATAGCTCAGAGCTTAGAGATTGCTTTGGATTGTGTGTCTCCCTGTCTCTCTCTGCCTCTGCCCAACTCATGCTCTCTCAGTCTCAAAAATAAATAAAAACATTTAAAAAAATTTTAAATAAAAATATAAATAAAACATTTTTTAAAAAGAGGGATTCTAGGGGCACCTGGTGACTCAGTAGGTTAAGTGTCTGACTTCGGCTCAGCTCATGATCTCATGGTTGGTAACTTGGAGCCCAGTGTCAGGCTCTGTGCTGACAGCTTGGAGCCTGGAGCCTGCTTCAGATCCTGTCTCCCTCTCTCTGCACCTCCCCCACTTGTGGTCCATCTCTCCCTCTCTCTCTGTCTCTCATATAAATAACATTAAAAAATTTTTAAAAGAGGGATTCTGCGGTTTAAATATACATATTCCATCCTTTGTATAGTATGTGTGCCTCCACAGTTTCACATGATTATTCATGTTCCAACTTCCCATAAAGCCATTTTTACTGGGTTTCACCTTTTCCTCATAACATCCATAAACATCTCTAAAAGCAAGAGTTCTGGAGAATTCATTTTGGAGGATGCTGTCTTAAGCTTATCTTTTAATTGAGATTGCAAAATAGGAAAAGTCAAATGTTCTTTATTTTAGAAAATTATTATGGTGCATAAATATGATAATTTTCATGGTTTCAAGATCATTAAAAGTAATCTTTACTCTTTTAGTTTTCTGTATATGTTATAAGCGTGTTGTTAGAGCTCTACCTGGAGGGTAAACATTCATTATGTTGTATGCCATAGGATATTATTTTAGTCCATGTGTCTTTGGAGGACTTTATGAGGTCCTTCCACAACTTGAGTGAACAGAGTGGACAAAGGATTTTTTTTTGCTTACCTTATTTTATTTATTTATTTATTTATTTATTTATTTTTTATTTATTTATTATAAAGTTAGCTAACATACCGAGTACTCTTGGCTTCAGGAGTAGACTTCTGTGATATATCACTTACATACAACACCCAGTACTCATCCCAACAAGTGCCCTCCTCAATGCCTCAATGTCCCATCACCCATTTTCCCCAACATCCCTCAAATCCCCACATCCATCAAACCTCAATTTGTTCTCTGTATTTAAGTGTCTTTTATAGTTTGCCTCCCTCTCTTTTTTTTTCCTTCCCTTTTTCTATGGTCTTCTGTAAAGTTTCTCAAATTCCATATATGAGTGAAATCATATGATATCTGTCTTTCTCTGACTGACTTATTTCCCTTAGCATAATACCCTCCAGATCCATGTATATTGTTACAAATGACAAGAATTATTCTTTTTCATCACCAAGTAGTATTCCATTGTATATGTGTGTGTGTGTGTGTGTGTATATATATATATATACACATACATATATATACACATACATATATATATATATGACATCTTTTTTATCCATTCATCAGTTGATGGACAGTTGGGCTCTTTCCATTCTTTCCATAATTTGGCTATTGTTGATAGTGTTGTTATAAACACTGGGGTAC
The DNA here is from genome assembly GCA_004023845.1 of Helogale parvula. NCBI lineage: Eukaryota > Metazoa > Chordata > Mammalia > Carnivora > Herpestidae > Helogale > Helogale parvula. The sequence continues at coordinate 20,357 of PJEM01010529.1, read as the reverse complement.
ATATGTTCCTATGAATCAGCACTCCTGTATCCTTTGGAAAAATTCCTAGTTGTGCCATTGTTGGATCATAGGGTAATTCTTTTTTTAAAACAATTCTGAGGAAACTTCACACTGTTTTCCAGAGTGGCTGCACTAGTTTTCATTCTCACCAACAGTGCAAGAGGGTTCCCCTTTCTCCACATCCTCGCCAATATCTATCTGTTGTTTCCTGAGTTGCTAATTTTAGAGAGTGCTCAAAGGATTTCTTTTTTTTTCCTTTTAGTGGTTGAATATTTTCACAATCACACTAATACACACTAATACAAATTAAAACCACAGTGAGATCATTAGATATTTATCAAAATGGCCAAAACAAAATATGTGGCAATGTCAAATACTTGTGAGAAGGAAAAGAGACAGAATTACTCATACATTGCTGGTGAAATGTAAAATAGTGCAGCCACTCGGGAAAAGAGTTTGTCAGTTTCTTGTAAAACTAAATATGCAATACCATACAACCCAGCAATTTTACTCTTGGGCACTTATCCCAGAAAAGTGAAAACTTATGTTCATATAAAAACCTTTACTTGAATGTTTATAGCAGCTTGATTTCAGTAGTCCACAACCGGACATGGCTCCGATGTCCTTCAGTAGGTAAATGGTTAAACATGCTATGGCACACCCATACTTGAGGAGTACTATTCAGCAGTAAAAAGGAGCTATTTTTATATGCAGCAACTTGGATGAATCTCAAGAGATTTACGATGAATGAGAAAAGTCGTTCCCCCTAAATTACATGTGGTATGATCCATTTACATAACATTGTTGAAATGACAAAATTATGGAGATAGACATTAGTGATAACCATAGGTTAGGGATAGTGTCAGAGTGCGGGAGGAAAGTTGTCTGGATACAAAAGGGGAAAACAAGGGATCCTTGTGGTAAGGAACTATTAGGGATTTGGACTCTGTGATGGTGGGCACAAGAACCTACATGTAAAGTAGCATAAAACTAAATACGCATGCGCGCGCGCGCACACACACACACACACACACACACACACACACACACATGCATACATGTAAAACTGGGAAAATCTGAATGGGTGGATTTTACTAATGTCAATTTCTTGATGTTGATATTATACTATAGCTTTGCAAAATATTACCACTGGAGAAAATGGGTAAAGAATATGTGGTATCTTTCTGTATCACTTCTTACAAATGTGTGTGAAGCTACAATTATCTGAACTTGCAAGTAGAGACTATGTGGAAGTTTAAACGTATGGATGTTTTGTGTTTCCAATGTAGGCAAGGTGATATTTCATAACATATACTATTCTGAATCTTCTAGAAATAAGTAATATTAACAATAATGAACAGATTCATGCTAGATGAGAAAACTTCTCCCAATTTAGAAAGAGGTTTTTTTCAAATTTATTTTGAGAGAGAGAGAGTGAGCTGGGGTGGAGCAAAGAAAGAGAAAGAAAAAAATCCCAAACAGGTTCTATGCCGTCAGTGCAGAGCCCTACATGGGGCTTAATCTCATGAACTATGAGATCCTGACCTGAGCCAAAATCAAGAGTTGGAAACTTAACTGACTAAGCCACCCAGGTGCCCCTAGGAAGAGATTTTAGATAGTGATGTTAATGACTGGAGGCTCTGCACTTTCCCTCTAAAGATGAGACACAAATCTACACAGGATTTACGATTTTTCTGTGAGCCCTTCCTCAGAATACTAGCCCACCCTCCTCTCTGCTGCAATGCACCCGTTATCTTGTCTGTGCCCCGTGCAAAGTGAGCTCTGTAAGAGAAGGATTTTGCATACCAATGGCATGACACAAACATGATCAAAACTCAATTTCTAAAATAAAACATCTTAAAAGTAGTACAGAATCCGTTCTTTGGAAAGCTTTCACTCGGTATCTTCAGGGAGACAGGGAGATGAATAAGATGACTTCTTTGGGTCCCTTTCACTAAAAGGGTCAGTAATCCTCTTTGTTCCCAGTTGTTTCCAGTATCAAGGACTTCATAATACTCTTCCCTAATTAGAGAATAGTTTCCCACCAACACTTAGCTACTTTTGCTTTTTTCAAAGCTTTATTTGGGTCTAATTGACATCTAATAAACTGCACTGATTTAACATGTAAAAATTTCATGATTTCTATATAAACAAGGATATATATAAGGATATATAGGTCTGTGTATAATAAACATAATGTATTATATATTATATAGACATTTGCTTATATGTATTATGTAAAGATGAAAGAGAGAGAAAGAGAATATACAAACATAATCACTCCAAAAGTTTCCTCAATCCCACCCTGGGATTCCATCAGGCAACCACTGATGTGCCTTCTATCACTATAAATTATATCTTTCACAATTTATATAAATGGTGTCCTATAGTATATACTCTTTCATGTCTGACTTCTGCTCACTGTAACTATTTTGAGATTCATTCATGTTGCTGTGTGTATCAGTAGTTCATTACTTCCTTACTGACTATTTTTCCATCTTATGAATATACCACAACTTACCTATTCACCTGTCAAAAGACATTTGAATTGTTTCCAACTTTAGGCTATTACAAAGTTGCTATGAACATTCAAGTAAAAGCCTTTGTATAGACATATGCCTAATAATGTCTAAGTCACATAGTATTTGTATGTTTCACTTTTTAAGAAACTGCCAAAACTTCCAAAGAGTATGAATGTTTTACATTCCTGCCAACAGTGCATGAAAGATACAGGTCCTCCTTATCCACCTGTATGTGGTATGTGGTCAGACTTTTTAGTTTTCTAATAGGACTGCAGTTCTACCTCACTGTGGTTTTAATTTGTATTTTCATTTCCCTAAAAATAAATAATGTTGAACATCTTATCATATGCGTTTTTGCCATCCGTGTATCTTCCTTGGTGAAGCATCTTTTCAAATCTTTTGCTCATTTTTTTAAAGTAGGTTTCATACCCAGCACAGAGGCCAATGTGGGGCTTAAATTCAAGACCCTAAGATCAAGACCAGAACTGAGATCAAGAGTCACTAAACCACCCAGGTACCCCAGCTCATTTTTTTAATTTGGTTGTTTGTTGTTTTAATATAGAGGTGATAGATAGGTAGATAGGAATAGATATACATACATGCAAACACACACACACATATATATAATTACACATAAATAATATATATTTACCTGTAAATTTATTTATAAAATAAAACATAAATATAAAATATAAACAAAAGCTATTTATTTATGATAAAATATAAATAGATATACATACTTATATTTATGTAAATATATAAATGTTAATGCATAATTATATATGTAACACATAATACATACATACTATATATATGTACATATATATATTCTGAGTATAAATCCTGTAGCAGATATTTAATCTGCAAATATAGTTTCCTTGTGGATGGCCTGTCTTTCCATTCTTTTTAGAAGATTAAGGATTCTTAATGTTGGCAGAATCTACTTTAACAATTATTCTTTCATGGATCATACTTTTGGTGTTGTAGATAAGAAATCTTTGACTAACTGAGTTATATAAAGATTTTTCTCCTAGGTTCTTTTTTCTAGGTTTTACATAATTTTAGGTTTTACATTCAATTCTATGATCCATTTTCAGTTAATTTTTGCAAATAGTGCAAACTATAGATCGAAATTTTTTTCTGTTTTTTTTAATATAAATATCCCTTCATCCCATTACCACTTGTTAAAAGATAGTCCTTTCTTCATTGAATTGCCTTTGCATTTTTGCCAAAAATCAATGGGCAACTTCTGATTTCCAATCCCACATATAAGGAGATTTGAAGACATCGCTCTCATCTACTCAACAAGAAAAAACAGCTGACCTGAAAATCAACAATTTCTTTTTGATCAGAGAATTGAGGTCAAAGGGCAAACTACGGTCCTGAAAACTGGAGTGACAGGTGGATACAGAGAAACAGAGCTTAAAGTGCAAAAGGGGCAGCGGAAGCCTGGTAGGAGCACTTAAAGGATAATTAACTAATTGTCCAAGACTGAAGTGTGGACTAGCTTGAGAGATAAAAACTCCTGGGGTCTAGTCTTAGAGGAGTCCCTACATTTTCATAGGTTTTACCTTTCATAGGTCCCCACCAGGTGCTCACAGTGAAGATCAGAGAAAAATCTCCTCATGGTTCCAGCAGGAGAGGAGAAATCATTTTGAAATGTGCCCAGAGTTCTCTAACAAAGCCCTGCTTTCAAGAGAAATTATTCTACCAGAGTCTAAACAACTGGGGTTTTACCAGAACCTGACTGTCCCGGGAAAGTGATGTACCCAACACCGACCCATCTAGCTGTAGATGTGGGTGAAGGGAACTGCTCACCTCCAACCTCTCTCACCTTCCTGTTGCACCTCAGGGGAAAAGGGAACATTGAAAAGCAGTTGTGAAGGTCATGGCCAAGAGATACAGACTCATTAAAAGACTGAGACATAATCATGGGATTATAGAATACTTCCCATCCCCTCCCCTCCCACATTACCACCATATCAGTAGGGCTCCTGTACAATAATGGGATTACAGCCAAAAGAAATGTGGATTTGATTACAATTTAAAACTTCAGCTCTGCAAAAGACTCTGTTAGAAAAAGGAAAAGATAAAACACTAACTGGGAGAAAAGGTTTGCAAAACATTCATCTGATCAATGACTTTTATTCAAAATATACAAAGAAGTCTCAAAACCCAACTTTCAAATTTAGCAATAAGAAACCCAAATTAAAAATGAGGGAAAAGATCTGAACAAATACTCCACCAAAAGAAGATATACAGAGAACAAAAAGTATATGAAAAGATGTTCAACATAATATGTCAGCAAACTACAAATTAAAACATTGAAATACTACCACATAATTTTTGCTATTAGAGTGGCAAAAATCCAAATCACTGACATTATTAAGTGCTAACAATGGATTTGGAGCAACACAAATATCCATTCATCGCTGGTGGGAATGCAAAATGGTACATTCACTTTGGAAGACGGTTTGGCAATTTCTTACAAAGCTATACATATTGTTACCTTATGATTCAGTAGCCACGTGCCTTGCTATTTACTCAAAGAATTTGGAAACAGGTCCACACAAAAATCTGCACACAAATGTTTATAGTGTCTTTATTCATAATTTCTAAAAATTGGAGGAAACCAAGATGTCCTTCAGTATGTGAATGGGTAAACAAGCCATGGCACATCCACATAATGCAGTATTATGCAGCACTGAAAGAAAATGAGCTATCAAGCCAAGAAAAGACATGGAGGAAACTTAAATACAAATTTAACTCAGAGAAGCCCATCTGAAAAGGCTATATACTGTATTCTAATTATAGGAATAAAAAATCAGGGAGAGAGTAGAGATCAGTGGTTCCTGGAGGTTCAGGAGGAGGTGTGGAGAGATGACTAAGTGGAGCACAAGGCATGCTTTGAGCAGTCAAACTACTTCGTATGACACTGTAATTGATATATGACATTTGCCTTTGTCAAAATCCATAGAATGTACAACTAAAAGAGTGAACTCTAATGTAGACTATGGGCTTTAGTTAGTCATAGAGCATGCTTTGGATTCTCTGTCCCTCCCTCTCTGCCCTCTCCTCTCTCTCTCAAAATAAATAAATGAACTTCAAAAATAAATTGGTAATAATAATGTATCAATATTGATTTATCAATTATAATAAATTAACCACACTGATGCAAAATGTTAATAACTAGAGGTAGGAGAGGTAGTGTGTGAGGGTATGTGAGAACTCTCTGTATTTTCTGCTGAATTTTTCTGTAAACTCAAAACTTCTCCAAAAATATAATCTACTAATAAATAAGTTTTAACACTCAATTGACTACATATGTCATATTTATGTGGGTCTATTTTTGGACTCTATTACATTCCATGATCTATTTGCCTACCTTGAGTTAAATGACACATTGTAACCTTATAATAAGTCTTGAAGGGTATTCAAGGTTTATTTCAACTTTGCTCTGTTTCAAATGTATTTTTACTATTCTAGGTCTTTTACATCTCCAAATGAATTTTAAAATCAGCAGGAAATTTACTACTAAAAGAAAACAATCTGCTGGGATTTTGATCCTGATTTCATCAAACTACATACCAATTTGGGTAGAATTAACATTTTAACAATGCTTAGCCTTCCAATCCATAAACAAGATATAGCTTTCATTTAAGTCTACTTTAATTTTCTCTTCAGATTCCCTTGTAATTTCAGTATGCATGTCTTGCACATACTTTGTCAGATTTATCCGTAAGTATTTCTATTTTGTGATTTTATTGTGTGCTTTCATTTTAATTTTGATTGCCTATTGCTAGCATATCAACATAAAACTGATTTCTAAACATTGATCTTATACCTGGAAACTTTATGAAATTCCCTTATTAGTTCTAGTTTTTGTAGATCATATTGGATTTTTCTATATTGATGATCATGTCCTCTGTGAATAAAGACAGTTTACTTTTTCCTTTCCATCTGAATAACTTTAATTTTTATTTTTAATTGTTTGTTTTCCTAACTGTACCTAACTATAATATAATGTTGAACAGATGTGATTAGTACGACATCTTTGCCTTGTTCCTCATCTTGAACAGAAAACATTCCACCTTTCACCATTACGTATAAAGTTAACTATAAGGCATTTTGTAGATTATCTTTATCAGATTTAAGAAGTTCTGTTCGAATCCTACTTTGCTGAGAGTTTTTTCATGAATATATGTTAAATTTTGTCAAAGGTTTTTCTGCATCTGTTGAAAAATCATATATATTTGCTTTTGGTAGTTTGTTAATAATAATGATTTTCTAATGTTAAAGCAATCATTCCAGGGATGAACCCTATGTGGTTATGAGGTGTTATTCTTTTTACATATTGTTAGATTAAATTTCCTAAAATTTTGTCAAGCATATTTGTCTTTATGTTCATGATGTATATCAGTCCATAATTTTTTTTGTTATTTCTGTACTTAGTTTTGGTATCAGACTAATAGTGATCTCATAATAGTAGTTCCCAAGTATTCTCTCTTCTTCAGTTTTCTGAAAAAATTTATCTATAATTGGGAATTTCCTTTAAATTCTGATAGAAGTTATCCAACAAGCCATCTGGGCCTGTAGTGTTCTTTGTGGAAGATTTTTATGTACAACTTCAATTTTAAAAATAGATATAGGGCCATTTAAATTATTTTCCTTGAGTGAGCCTGGTGACATATTTTTCAGAGAATTTATTTGTCTTTTTCATCTGAGTTGTCTAATTTGTTGAGATAAAGTTGTTTGTAATATTGCTCTACTATTCTTTTATTATCTGTGGGATCTAGTGTGCTATTATCTCTCTCATTCCTGAAACTATAATTTGCATATTCTTTTTTTAATTTCCCAATAAGCCTGACTATAATTTCTTCAATTTTATTGATCATTTCAAAGAAACAATATTTGGTTTTATTGATTTCTTTCTATAGTTTTCTGAGTTTTATTTCATTGATTTCCACTCTGATGTTTATTATTTTCTTTCTTTTGGTTTAATTTGCTCTTCTGTTCTTAATTTCTCGGGGTAGAAGCTCATGTCATTGATTTGAAATCTTTCTTTTCTGATATGGGGTTTATTACTGTAACTACTCCTCAAAGTATTGTCATAGCTGCATCCCACAAGTTTTGGTATTTTATATTTTTATTCTTGTGCAGTTTTAATTACTTTTTAACCTTCATTTTTATTTCCTTTTTGATTCATTGCTTACTTAGAAGTATGTTATTTTGTTTCCAAATATTTTGGTATTTTTCAGAAATCTTTGTTATTTATTTCCAATTTAATTCAGTTATATCCAGAGACTATACTTTGTATGAATTGAATTCTTCTTAACTTATTGATGTTTTTTTTGTGGCCCAGAATATGTAATATCTTAGACAATATTCTATGTTCATTTTAAAACGAATGTATTCTGCTATTGTCTGGAGTATTCTATAATCATACATTTTAAGGTCATGTTGATTGTTAGTGTTTCAAAGTCCTCTTTATTATTAATTATTTTCTGTCCACTTGCTCTGTCAATTATTGACAGAAGGATATTGAAATCTCCGCCTATCAAGTTTGTGCATTTCTTCTAGCAGTTTTTGCTTTGTGTATTTTGAAGCTTCATTATTAGGTGTTTAAACATTTAGATTTGTGATGTCCTCTTGAAATGACACTTCTATTGTTATGAAATGACCCAATTTATCCTTAGCAATATGCTTTATTTTGAAACCTGTGTTAATCTGATAATAATATAGCACTGGAGTTTTCTTTTGATTCATGTTGGCGTGGTTTATTTTTTTCCATTCTTCACTTACAGTGTTTGTGTTTTGATATGTAACTTGGTTTGTTCTAGGAAACATAAAGTTGTGTCTTATTTTCTATGCAATGAGATATTCTCTGCTTTTTAATTAAGGCATTTAGACCATTTACATTTAATGTGATTATTTATATGATTGTATTTCAATCTATTTGTTTTCCACTGGTTCCACATTCTAATGTATCTTTTCTTCTGGTTGCTTAAGCAGTGTGATTATGTGTTTTTATGTCATTTTATTCATGCTGTCTGTGCTTAGGGTTTGCTTAACTTAGATCCATGATTCATTATTTTCATCAACTTTGAACAGAATTTTGCCATTATTTATTCAAATTTTTAAGTTTATTTATTTTAAGAGAGAGACCATGAGTTGGGAAGGGGTAGAGAAAGGGACAAAGAATTCCAAGAAGGCTCTTCATTGTCAGCAAAGAGCCCAATGCAAAACTCAATTTCAAGAACAGTGAAATCATGGCCTGAACTTAAACCAAGAGTTTGATGGTTAACCAAATGAGTCAATTTTTAAATGTATGCCCCCTGTATTCTTTTTGAGGGGCTCCGCTATGAAGCTATTTGGTCACTTGATTTGTTCACAGCTCACTGATGGTCTATTCTTTTTTTTTTTTTTCAGTATTTTTTCTTTCTATATTTCATTTTGTATAGTTCCTATTATTATGTCCTTATGTTTCTAATATTTTCTTCTGCTGTATATAATCTTTAATACTCTCTAGTGTATCTTTACTTTTTTTCATTTTATTTATCTTGGAAAGAGAGAGTGGGGCATAAGGACAGAGGGAGGGAGAGAGAGAGAGAGAGAGAGAGAGAGAGAGAGAGAATCTTAAGCAGATTCCACACTCATAGAGGAGGCTGATACAGGGCTCAATCCCACAACCTTAGGATCACAACCTGAGCTGAAATCAAAAGACAGTCGCCCAACTGACTGAGCCACCCAAGTGCCCTTATTTTTAAATTTCAGACACTCCAATATTCACATGCAAAAGTGGTTTATTTTCTGTTTTTCCTGTGTCTACTTGACATGTTCTATCTTTACTCTACTTTTTTGAGCATGTGGATACAGTCACTGTTACTATTTTGATGTCCTTTTCTATTAATTATATGATCTATGTCATTTCTGTGTCACTTTTCATTGATATTTTTTCCCATTATGGGTTTAATTTTCCTGTTTCTCTGCACATCTAGTAATTTTTGAAAGGATGCCAGACACTTTTATTTTTATCTTGTTATGTGCTGGACATTTTTTTATACTTATAAATATTTTGAAGTTTGATTCTAGAATATGGCTGTTACTTGAAGACAGTTTGAACTTGCTTTAAACTTTAGTAGGTGGAAACCATAGCTGCATTTAATCTAGATATGATCTTCCTCACTGTTGAGGCAAGACACTTCTCAGAACTCTAAGTGATGAGATTTTCCACTATGACTTTGGGAAGCAAGCCATATACTCTGACCCTATGTAACATTTTGTTATAATTTTCTCTAATCTTTTGAAGGTGTTTCTTTCCCCAACATTAGATAATTTCCTCATATGCATACCTGATCAATACTCAACTGAATACTTGAAGAGTACTCTCTAGAATTCTCTCTCTCTGTAGGTCTCTTATCTATGGTGATCTTCCATGTGAATCTAAGTGTCTTGGCTTCCTCAGATTCCCAGCTTCATCTTCCCAATTCATGGAAAGAATGAGGTTCTGCCTGGGTTCTTCTTCCTGCATTGTCATCTGAAAACTTTTCCCAGATAATAAGCTGAAACAATTGTAGGACTCCCTTCATTTGTTTCCTATGTCTGATCACTGTCCTTTGTTACTTGATGTCCAAAGCTTATGTTTTCCTTAACGTGATAACTTTAATTAACATGTCAGTTAAAGAGGGAGCCAGTAGGTTAGCAAATTTTACTGGCCAGTATAGATTCCATTTTTACCCTTATTCATGGCCTGGAAACTGAGACATTTAGAATCACTGAACATTTGTGTTTATCTAGTTAATATTACTTGAGATTGAGGATTCAAAGAAGAACCTAGAATTTTACCTAGAATATGGTAAGCCCAAATCTCCTAGTTTCCTTGTAAGTTATGGAAGATTATACTTTCATGAAAAAAGAAGAGGTTCTAACAACACCTGTACTACCTTAATTTAATATTTTTCCCCTAAATAAACCATAGAGTCTGATAGGGCAAGAACTATCTGTCTTCTTCACAATGATATCCTTAACTTCTATTTCAGTGTCTGGCATATTTAGAAGAACTTAGAAATGTGGGGAGCAGCTGAGATCTTAGCTGCTCCGCTGCTTCGCCATTTTGCTAGCCAGATTTGTCACTCCCTGAAGGGAGTTGCAAAATAGGCAGGGAAGCGCCACTCCCTGTCAGAGAAACCAGAAGACCAAAGATCAACCGCCTGCAGGCAGGGTAGTATTTGGCCCCTCAGGCACTGTGCTAAAACGATTTAGTCCGGTTCCTCTTTCACTCCAGTTTTAATCTCTTAACCCTGTTTCTTAGCAACGGACCTAGTCAGCTACGTTGTTTGCTCCGCCCTGAAAGCCTTTATAAGAGACAGTTTTCTGAATAAACTCTCTCTCTTGCCTGATCGGAAACCGTGAGTAGTGTCTTTATTCACTGCATCTCCCTCTTCCGCGGCCCCTTGTTTCTCTCCCTCCCTCAGGAAAAGAACCTATGAGGACTCACCGCCCCGCGGGCCGGAGCGGCCGGGGCGGGACACGACATAGAAAATATTGGATGGATGCACAAATCTAAGCATTAACCAGAAAATTCTCATGCCCTCTAAAAAATTTAGACAATGAAAATAGCAGAGACAAAACATGAAACTCAGGTCCAGCCTTATAGTTCTAACCCATTCTAACCCATTGAGCCCCTTTGTTAGTTGGGCTTTAGGAAGCAGAACTGGAAGATGAAGAGATGGCCCTTCACACCACTTAGGGCCCCTTCCCAGCACATGGCTGCATTCCTCTGCCAAACCCTAAAGCCTCAAGGCTCCTCTTAGCTCAGTAACATCTGTGCATTTTCTTAAATCCATTTCCAGATTTGATAAATATAAAAGGTAGAACAGAGTTGAGCAGCTCAAGGAAGCGAGTGAGAGGATAATGGGTCCCTGTGCCCCAGAAATCTGGCACCACAGAATTGCACTAAATTAGGTGCAAAGAAGCCATCTGGTCAATTTAGTTTTAATCCCATCAAGTTTGTTGAAAAATATTTGCCAGTGGATCAGAAGTGAAGGGAGAATTTTAAAATAGTATAATTAGATGTGATGTCAGAAAGTCTTGTCACAAGCCATTCAAGAGCAAGTAAGGAAAATAAAGAAGAAATTGCAAATACAATTAAATAAATACACCGCAATAAATGATAATAAACTCAAGCAGGCTTTGGCCTCAGTTCCTGCATTCTTCTAGGCGGTTCACCGCACTTTGTGTGCTGGGTTGCTTGGCAGGCTGAGCTTAGCTGGGCTAGGTTCAGTAGTGCTCAGGAATGTGAGTGAGAAGAGACTGCCAGGCACCGCTGCCCTGGCAGATTGTCACAGAAAGGCGAGAAGGGGTGGGACTGATAGATACCAGACAGTGCTTTGCTCTCTGGGTACCCAGGTGTACCTGGTCCCCAGGATGCATTTACTCACCACTTCCTCTCCACCAGGAGAAGGAAGACAGGCTACAGAAAGCATTTCTAGGGCCAAGCTTGTCTGCTGAATTTTTCTGTATTTAATGACCACCATTCATCAAATGTGCTGCACACAACAATCTTTGAGAACATATGCAACAAAAGCTTATGTGGATGCCAGATTCTTACATTTAATGGGGCAGTGCCAAGAAGCACTGGAGATCCTTAATTCAAGTGCTGGGATCATTTTAAGGTCTCATACCAGACCAGGCCTAGAGTTCCAGGATCAAACCTCCAAAAACAGGAACCAAAAATGATCACTTGCATTCCTCTACCCAGGAATACATTCAGAACGAAGCTACCAATCAAAGCTACTTTATTGGTTCTGCATGTTGGTAGATATGTGCAGGTACAACATTATCTGCAGAATTGTGTTTACAGGGTGATGGCACTTGATATAGCTAAAAAGAGCGCCAATCTTAGAGTCCAAAGGCATGGGTTTGTCCAGATCTATCACTTATTTACTGACTGTGCAAACATGAGCAAGTTAGCAAAAGTTACCTTTTAAAATTATAAACTGATACACAGATGTTAGATGTTATTATTAAAGGCTACTGGAAACTTGTTGGAAGTGTTCAAAGAAGAATATGTAACAACTGATGTATTCTTGGCTAAGAGTCAGGAGAAAATGGGTTCTGTTTCCTAATTCTGGGTGACTTTGCTTCAGTAATCTGAGCCCCTGTTGCTTCATCTTGTAAAATAAAAGAGTGAGACTGGAGGCTATAAAGGTCATTTTCAGCCCAAGCATCCTGGTGCAAATAAGTAAATCATCTTGAGAAGACTGACTTATAATCCCAAAGACTATGTGCCCCACTCAGAATCTCCATGTTTTTGATTAGGGGTTGGTAACTATGACCTGTCAGGCCATATCTAGCCTGACACTGTTTTGTTTTTTTTTTAATAAAACTCTATTAGAACACAGCCATGCTAACTCATTTATTTATTGTCTATACCTGTTCCATGCTACAAAAACAGAGTTGAGTAGCTATGACAGAAACCTCATCAAAGCAAAGCCCAAAATATTTGCTATCTTGCCCTTTACAGAAAATTTGACATCCCCTGCCCTGCGTGATTGCTGTGTAATTTCAACAAAAATATTAAACCAAAGCTAGGGGTGCCTGAGTGGGTCAGTCGGTTAAGCCTCTGACTTCGGCTCAGGTCAAATCTCATGTTTGTGGGTTCGAGCCCCACGTCAGGCTCTCGGCTGACAGCTCAGAGCCTGGAGCCTGCTTCCAGTTCGGTGTCTCCTTCTCTCTCTGCCCCTCCCCTCTCATGCTCTGTCTCTCTCTGTATAAAAAGAAATAAAATATTTAAAAAAATTTTTAATAAAATAAACCAAAGCTAGCTAACATTCTGTTTTTCAAAGACATAATATGAAAAACCGATTGACAATCTGAGGTGTTTATGCATTTATTTTAAGTTATAATAGATCCCTCAAGTGGTTAAAGATAATATAACATAATAGCAATAATAATCCTACTCAATCTGGGGAGAGAAAAGACATTTATACCCTATTATTGTTTTCAGTGGACAGAACGCTTAAATAAACCGGGTTTAGGTAATAAAAAAATAAGACCTATGGTATATTCATAAGACAAATACAAATTTCTCCTGTAATTCTTCTTGTAAACTAGATGAAAGGAGAGCAGAATTCATATTTGGAAGAAAATTAATCCTCATATTCAAATACAAATGTTGGAAACTTCTCAACATTTTCTAGTCCAATCTTGCCTCCACCCCTAAAGGGATCAGAGCACATTTTTCCCCCACATCCTTAATTTCCACCCCCAAGCCTAGCAAAATCAAGAGACTGAACTCAAAGCTGAACAGAAAGAAGGAAGGGGGGAAAACTGAATTTACAAAGCACAGGAATCAACCAGAGAACGAGGACGTTATGAGTGATGTTTCTGGGAAATGCTACGCTCCACACCCCCCACCGCAGCACAGGAATACTGGGCTCCCTATACCCACCCCACACAAAGAACCTGAAACAAGAAGATACTGGGAAGTAACAGGAAAAGGGAGAAAGGTAGGAATGAAGGTACTGTCAGTCAGGTGGGAACTCTCTAAGAGCCTAGCAGGGAGCCTTCTCCCCTTTGCCCAGTGCAAAATAACAAAATAGCTAAATCAGCATGTGATTATATCCCATGTGAATGTGCCCGGAGGGGGGAGGTGTGTATTTGCTGTTTCTATGCCCAAGGGATAGTGTTGCCTTCCACATCACTTGTCTGTTGCTGTATAATAAGCTTTCCCAACTATTTGTTAGCTCACAGATCTATGCATAATTAAGTTGGGTTCAGCTGAGCAGTCCTCCCTGTCTCTTCTGCAGTCATGTAAATATAATCAGTTGGAGGGTCACCTGGGAGCTGGTCCAAGATGGCGTCACTCCCCTTTTCTGGTGCGTTGTGCTAGCTACTGCCTAAGCTACATGTCTCAGCATGCTACATAGTGGTGGGACGGTTTCCAGCAGACAGAGAAGGCAAACCCCATACACAAGCACTCTTTAAGCCTCAGTTAGCATCACATTTGCTAAAGCCACATTAGCCATGGCAAGTTGCTTGGCCAAGCCCAGATTCAGGCAGTAAAGACCAAGCTTCTGCCTCATGATGGAACAGCAAACTCACAGTGCATACAAACATGGGAGTTTGTGGCCATTTTTTACAATCCTAATTTTGAGTTCAGAGAGGAGGAACTCGAGTTTGGAGTAGATCATGTACTTGTGATTTGTTAAGCTGTGAGGCATCAGATAAAGGAAACTGGCATTTGGAGTAAAAAAGAAAAACTTGGAATCAAAGATTAGCTTCATTGCTTACTTACTGTGTGACACTGGACATAATACTTAATCTCTCTTAGCCCGTTTTCTCATCTGTAAAATGGATAAAGTATTATCTGTTGCACAGAGTGAAATGCTTAGACAGTATCTGGCATATAGGCCTTTGAGAGATTTAGTTTCTGTCTGCAGATATCTGTGCTGTGTGAATGAATGTGTTTCATGGCCAGCAACTATAATTGGATGAGAGTGCATGGGCCTTTGGCTTTTCTGAGCACTGAAGTTTTGTGTCTGGCAAATAACAACACAATAATCCTCAAAATATAGCTTCTCACATCAAAACCACATGCCACATGGAAATGTTTGGACTGTGAGGACCTGGAGGTTTGGGGGCCCTCCAGACCTCAATCTCTCCAAAAGGCTATGACTCACACAGCCCCAGGAAGGAGGGGAACAGGGTAACCAGGCAAGGGGGCTTTAACCCCATCACACCGCAACTTTCTTCATTGCATCCAGTCTTACAGTTTGGGTGGTCAAGAAACCATGACCAGAGGGAAGAGTGTTGGGCAAAGGGAGGGCCTCAATTTTTTATAGATTCTACTGAGGGATTTGAGCACAGACATTCCACTAGGAGTCAGTCACAAGAAGGGATTATGGTGGAAACCCTTAGTATAGGCATACTTGGAGGGCTTATGACTATCAAAGATGAACATGCCAGAAAATTGGAAACCACAAAGCATCAGCATTTGAGAAGGCAGGTTTTAAGGACCTGTCCTTATGGGTATGCAGCTGTGGCTTCCCAAGAACTGGACCTGGGCATGGTTTGCTCTGACTTGTGGCAACCAGTGTTGTATAAGTGTACTTGCTGGCAGGAGGCACAATCCTAATTAAAGTGCTTTGGAGACATTTGTGTAATGCTCTGAATGGTTCAGATGCAACACCAGGGCCTTGAAATGACATGTTTGTGATATGGATTGTGTGCTTATTGTATCAATAACCAAGACCTAAGCACAGCAGTTTCTCGGTAAATCCATGAGAGGTGCTCTCTATAATGTGCTCAAAAATGTTAGAAGTTTGCATAGAAAAAAATCAGTAGCCCAAATTGTTAAAGTCAGATTCTTAGGTTTCCCAGTTTTAGCCCTAAACATTCCATATCACAGGAAATTCTTCAGTCCCAGGCAAACCAGGATAATTGGTCACCTTAAAGTTGGGATATCTCATAGTCACCAACATGGTCACCCATCCAAGAGCAAATTTAATCTTGGATAGTCAATGAGTTGCTGTAAGGATCTCTTGCAGGGATAAATTAATCAATAAAATAAAAATAAAGGGTACCTCTGCTGTGTCCAGATTAGTCTTTACCTGGTGATTTAGTCAGGATTCTTCAGAGGAAGAGAACCAATATGATGTGTATAGATGAGAGAGAGAAAGAGAGAGAGAGAGAGAGAGAGAGATTTAATTGCCTCATATGATTGTGGAGACTGGCAAGTCCACAATCTGTGAGATAGGTCAGCAGTCAGGAGACCCAAGGAAGACTGATGTTGCAGTCTTGAGTCTGAAAACCACTGAGAAGCAGAATTCCTTCTTATTTGAGAGACCTCAGTCTGTTTTCTCTTAAGGCCTTCAACTGTTTACATGAGGTCCACCCACATTATAAAAGTTAGTTTGCTTTACTCAGAATCTACCAATTTAAATGTTAGTCTCATCTAAAAAAAAAAAAAAAAGTACCTTCACAGCAATATCCAGACTGGTTGGTGTTGGACCAACCAAACTGACATATAAAATTCACCCTCATACCTAGTCAGATGCCATACAAGTCAAGATAGAGTCCATACTGGCTAGTGACTTGGATTCTGGTAGAAAATACTAGGAACTATGTCTTCCAAGATCTAGAGGATCTTCCTAGAGCATATGCTAACACCAATTTGTACACCACCTACTCTGGATGGGAAACTGGAAGGTTCTAACAGGGCTTCTTCAAGACAGAGAGAATATAAAGACTGGGACTCAAGTCTTGGCCAAACCCATCCTCAGTTTGCTTTATAGTGTTTTGAAGCCACAGCAACACTGGAATGAGAGCACTGATATCTCATCTCCTCCCTAAACTGTGGGAGGAATTGGAAAGCAGAAATTCTGGCCTCTCTAAAAGTTCTGGGTGTGCTAGAGTTCCCTGGCTCTGGCTGCAGCCGTGACAAGAGGAGAGAAAACCAATGTCTGTCAAACAAGTCTACAGAGCTTAGAACATGGCTGGAACATCTTCCTTTTAGATAGGATATAAAAGTATGGCTTGTAGTCACAATTAGAATAGACAATTACAGTACCTTTGATTGTAGACAATTCATAATGTTAAAATCATCTTGTCATTGTATCTAGTTGTAACATCCATTACAAATAAACTGCAATAAGCCAGAGGCAGCATCGTTACTTGATTAGCTCTGATTTTCTCAATATGTCTTATGAACAGCTCAAGATAAAGGAATTTTAATTCTACCAAGAATTTGAATTGCTCCTGCTTGTCATGGCATTTATTTTTCTTCAGTCTTCTCTTGTGTTCTTCCTTATCCATCAGAGATTTTTCTCAGTTCCCATTTAATAGCACAGACCCAGAGCTTGGGTGAGGAAAAGAAAGCAGAAAATAGGAATGGCCAAGAATAAGAAAGGCAGAGCCTAAAATCAAGGCAGAGTCAAGAAGCAATAAGGAAGATACAGGCAAAAATAAAATTGAACAGGATGAATTAAGGTGGCCCAAACTTTGAAAGGAGAAGATAGCCAGGACCAATAACAAAAAGAGACAAAACTGTAAAAGAAGAGGGAGAGAAGATGAGTCTCAAGAATAAAGCGGATAGGGCAAAAACCAGTTAGGAAGCAGAGTAATGAACCTGATGTAGCAGAGCTTAGGCTGAGAACGGGTCATGCAAAATAACTGAATTCTATTTGGTAGCGGCGGCGGACCCATTGGATTACCTGGGAAAACAAAGAAGTTAGCATCTTGACCATGGGGAAAACTATGGCTAGTTCTATTCTCTCTGCTCAGGCCCCAAATAGATTTCCCCAGTTCCTAAAAGCCGCCATGATTTTATCTCATATCGGTGGAGTTCAGTCTTCTTCCTTTCAGACAATAAAGTAAAAATTTGCCAAGTTTTGATGAATTTTCCATTATTTCCTAACAGGTATCTCCTGTCTACATCACCAGGGGACACAACGTTTCCCCATGTAAAGTCTCCTATACTTACTTAGTACACTTCCTCAAATAAATGAAAACATATGCACAGATCTTCCCAAAACATGTTCTGACATTTATTCATATCAGCAAACAAGCCCTCTGAAAAACATGCTAACCTAGAATTTCCCCCAGCAAATATAAAACTCACTCATGCTGACATAAACACACACACACACACACACACACACACACAAACACGTTTTCCTGAACATTGCAAAACTAAGCTGATTGACGTAAGTGGAGACATAATATTTTAGGGATGCTCCTGACAGCCCACAAGGGAGTCAATGCTGTGGCCTGTGATGATGTTGACCAGGTTGTATATTGAATGTACAGTATGTCAAAAGGAAAAATCATTTCCAAGAACAATGATGGAAGTAGCCCAAATATGTGCTCAGAGAAAACCAAGTGAATTTGGGGTTTGGTCCAAGTAAAATATCAAAAGGATGAATCAGAAAAATATATATGTGGGGCTTTGAAAAGTTATTTTTCTTTGTACAGTTAAAATGGCAGAGTTTCAATTTGAGTTTCAAGGGCACGAAAGATGTGTCAAATGATCCAGTTTGTAGCTTGTGACCAGCCTGGAGGGGAAATGATAAAACATTGTTTTGATTATGAACCTAAGATTGTTTCAATAAACACAGCCTGGAGATCACGTTAATATCAATTTTTTAAAGCGTCTCTTTTTATTGAGCTTTAAAAATGAGTTTTTATTTTGTTTTTGATGGGTCTTTGAAGGTTCTTGCCTTCAACCTCAAAACCTACCACATCCCCACTGTTTTCTGACGTCCTTTACCCCCATCTTTGCACAACTCCTTTGAGATGAACTGGAGTCTAAAGCTCTTATAATATTAAGCAGTAAATCTCACTGTCAAGGTCAGTCCAAGGACATGAGACATTAAATGACAACCTGCAAAACTGACTTAATATGCTTTTGACTTTGGGGGGGATGTCAGTGAAAGTACATGGAATTGGGAGTAAAAAGTCCTGATTTCAAGTCCTGGCTTTGCTATTTCTGAGTTTTGTCTCCTCCCATTTTCTCACTCAGCAAATATTGTTGAGTATTTAATATGTGCCGCACTGTGGAAGGAACTGAATAGAGAAATAAAAGCAGGGGCGCCTGGGTGGCTCAGTCGGTTAAGCGTCTGGCTTCTGGCTTTGGCTCAGGTCATGATCTCATGGTTCGTGGGTTCGAGCCCCACATCAGGCTCTGTGCTGACAGCCAGCTCAGAGCCTGGAGACTGCTTTGGATTCTGTGTCTCCCCCTCTCTCTCTCTGCCCCTTCTCTCCTCGCACTGTCTCTCTCTGTCTCTCAAAAATAAATAAAAAACATTAAAAAAAAAAGAAATAAAAGCAGAGTCAAAGAGTTGGGTGGGGGGGCAATGTTAACAATAAAATATAGTGCAGTGTGGATAAGGACAACAATAGAACTACATGCATTGTATAAAGATTGCACAAAGGAAAAAGTAAATTCCTCTGTTGGGCAAGTGGAGGGTATGCTTTCACTCAAGGGTGACGTATGAATTAGATTTCAAAAGATGGATGTGTCCAATCAGGTAAATAAGGAATGGGTTGATGATATTCTTGGTCAAAGAAAGATCAAGCACAGAAATTCAGGAATGGGACAGAATGAGCATTTTGGGAAAGCTATATGCATTCTACCATAATCGAAGCAAAAAGTATATGAGATAAAAAGAAGAGAAGGGCTGCAATAAGAAGTGAGGGTGAAGGATAGTCAAAAGCCATTGCAACAATCTTCGACTTCAATATAATAACAACAGTGGCTAATATTTACAGAGTACTTTGAGGTGTGCAGCACTGTGCAAACACTCTATAACCATCATCTCATTTCATTTTTATGGCAATTCTAGTAAGAAGTTATTATTATTTCTCTGCACTTAATAGATAAGGAAACTTGCTCTTGAAGAACTCAGGTAGTCTGTACAAAATTGAGAGAGTAAAAGGGGACGCGGGGACTCAAACCCTGTCCAACTTCCAGTTCAGCTGTCTAATGCTGCAATCCTGAACATCCAGAAGCTTATTGGATCCAGCAAATGGAGATCATGATGAATTTTGCCAGGTCACCTTTGAAAGCATTTATAAAGGCAGAAACTACATTTTAGTGAGTCGACAAACAGACAATTTCAAGGAAGAATTTAAGAAGATCAAGTCCAAGTCCAACTTCTAGTTTCCTCCAACACGGAGGAGAGAATGAGATGGTCGGAAGGTTGAGTCAAACATAAGAAGCCCAATAAAGAAGGCTCAGATTGTGGAATGGGTTGACTATACCCCAGGGGAAGAAAGTTTGCCTGGCTGAGGACAGAGGTAAGTGCTGACTATGGTGTATAAAATGGGAGTGAC
>PJEM01010528.1:24379-61865 GCA_004023845.1 Helogale parvula | reverse complement strand
AATAAAATAAAAGACCAAAAAAAAAAAAAAAGAAGCAGCAGCCAGTCATTCCTTGTTCAACAAAAGAAGTCACAGCTTGGGGGCGCCTGGGTGGCTCAGGCGGTTGAATATTCAACTTTGGTCAGGTCATGAGCTCATGGTCCAGGAGTTCAAGCCCCACACCAGGCTCTCTGCTGTCAGCGAAGAACCCGTTTCAGATCCTCTGTCCCCCTCTCTCTCTGTCCCTCCTGTTCACTCTTTCTCCTTCAAAAATAAATTAGCATTTAAAAAAATGGGAAGCTGTGTGTATACTGCACTAAGTCAGTGCCACAGCTTTCTTTGTATAACCTGCTGTAATCCACAAACCACTTCTAACAACAACCCTGGGCAGAGTACTATTACCACCATCTTTATTTTGTACATGAGGAAATAGACCTAAAGAGCTTAAGCAGCTGTCCAGTGTCACAGCTGGTAAATGACAGATACAGGACTGGACCCCCTCCCTCTCTAGCCACCCAGCACTGGAGGCCATCCAGCGACCCACGCTAACCAAGTCGTGACTCACCCTATTATTTATAAAATATTTCCACAAATTAAAATTGGAAGAAGGGTCTGCATATTCAGAGAAAAAAAAAGCCTCAGGGTGCCTGGATGGCTCAGTCGGTTAAGCATCTTACTTCGGCTCAGGTCATGATCTCACGGTTTGTGGGGTTGAGCCCCGCATCGGGCTCTGGGCTGACAGCTTCAGATTCTGTGTCTCCTTCTCTCTACTCCTCTCCTCCTAGCTCACTCGCTCACTCGCTCTCTCTCTCTCTCAAAAATAAACATTAAAAAACACATAAAAAAAAGGAAAACCTCAAGTCCTAACCAAGCTTAACTGTAAGTGTATATTTGTAAGTCAGCCCCTATGGTTCATAAGGCATTTTCCCAAACAAAGCATTTCCCAATTGTATAAATGGTTTGTAGATTTTCAAAACAGCCCACCCAATACCTAACTCGTCATGTAGCAGAACTACATCGGCATTGCATAATCAGACTTAAAATTCATGTGTTCTATTGTTTTTATGACACACCACGTTCCACTTCGAGAGTGGAGGTGTCTGCAACTCAGACCCCAGTTGCTATCTGCACCCTGCCCAGCCCCTCCCCACACCACTTTGTGCCAATAATTGTGGAAATTCCAGGAGCAGTGAGATGGTGTCCCACTGATGAGGAGCCTTCCATTAAAGAGGTTCCCAGACGAACCTCCAAAGAAGAACAGGACCAGATATGGGGGTTGGACATACTCTCAGAGCAAAGAGATAGGACGTTTCGGAAGTGCAGGGAGAGGTGGAAGAGAGCAGGGACAAGGTTTGTATCTGGCATGTTAGTGGGGAGCAGTAGGCTAATTCCTAATCATAGCCCCAAGTAAGTTTTGAGGTTAAATAGAAACATGCTAGAATGTTATCATTATGATAGCATAATTGAGATAACACCCATTGTCCAAACATTTGAAGAATTCAAAAGAATACTGGGCAAATTCTTTCCCATGCAGTACTCTCAAGTTTACAAAACACCTTTCCGCCCACTGTGTCTTGAGCTTCACACAACAACTCTGTGAGTTAGGATAGGTATTAACATACCCATTTTACAGACACAGAAATCGATTATAACAGTTAAATGCTGTAGCCACACAGCTAGTAAGTTGTGGAACCAGTACTCAAATTCAGGTTTTGGGGGGTTCTTTTAAATCTGTAAGTTCTGAGTTCCGCCTGCAACAACATGCCACCTCAGGCCAACCTCGAGGAAGGCGTCAGTATCCTAAATCCGCTTGCCGAAAGGAAAGGAGCAGAAAAATAAAATTTGCTCCAGGCAAGAGAAACAGCAAAACAGCCTCACACGCTGTTGATGTGGAAGCAAATATGACTTTCTCCGGTGCCTTTATTTTCTAGCACATTCCTCCCTCTCAAAATCCTAAGTCCCGAGACAAAGGTTACCTCAGAGGTGGGGGGAATGTAGTCTATCATATATAAAGGAAGAGAATAAGTTTCTTTTCAAAGACCAGACCTTCTTTTTAAATTTTTTAATGTTTTTGTTTATTTTTGCGAGAGACAGAAAGACAGCATGAGCAGGAAAGGGTCAAAAAGAGAGGGAAACACAGAATCTGAAGACAGGCTCTAGGTTCTGAGCTAGCTGTCAGCACAGAGCCCAACGCAGGGCTCGAACCCACGAACTGTGAGATCATGACCTGAGCCAAAGCCGGACGCTCAACCTACTGAGCCACCCAGGCGCCCCTCAAAGACCAGATCTTTTTAAACCAAAATAACTTCAGCTATTTACAGTTATTCTTATTCCTACACACTGGACTTTTTAAATTAATTACAAGATTATCCCTTCTGTTTTTATTTTAAGTTTATTTATTTATTTGGAGAGAGGGAGAGAGAGAGAAAATGAGGGCGAGAGAGGCAGAGAGGAAGAGACAGGGAGAATCCCAAGCAGGCTCCATCCGTGCTGTCAGTACAGATCCCAAGGTGGGGCTCAATCGCCCAAACCAGAGATCATGACCTGAGCCAAAATCAAGAGTCGGACGCTTAACCGACTGAGCCACCCAGGCATCCCTATCCCTTCTTCTTTAATTGCAAGTACTTACCCAGGACAGAAGCCTTTCCATGATACTGTCATAGGACAGGTTTCTAAAAATAGAGTGACTCAAGTCCGCGCCTCTACACTGAGGCGCTCTGAGGTGGGTGCGGAGATCACTTGTCTGGCCAGCAGGCAAGATGAAGTGGGCTGCTCTTCCCCAGAGCTGGATGGTTACAGGTAGACTAGGTTCCACCTGTGAAAGACCTGCCAGCCTCCCATCCCTACCATCTTCTCCTTCTACTCACATCACACCACACTGTGGAAGAAAGAGAGGTTCCGAGAATGCCTAGACATGAACTTCATTAGCCAGCCTTACAATGAACTGCGGTTCTAATGCCCAGCCCAAGATACTTTACACCTGATGATAACACATGTGGAGATAGTTTATTTTATTCCCTATAAAGAGTGACAGATAATCTGCATGTACATTGGGGCGGGATTGGAGGCTGGTATATGAGATGAATGCTTTACCCTTCTTCCTAAAGCGTTATCATACCTCAGGCAGACTGACGGTAGGCATGAGTCATACCAGTGGAAGTTCTGAAGGCTGTATGTTTGGTTCCCCTTGGTGTCTTTCTAAGTGGTTGGGCACATGTTGGCCCTCATGCCCCTACTGCCCGGCTTGTACTATTCAGTGGGTGACCCTGGTAACATTTTGTGGCCCCTGCACTCCTGAGGTATCTTGCAATCCAACCTGAACCTAAAAGCAGATGCCCTGGACTTGAATCCTAGATTTGTTATGGATTGGCCACGTGACCACAGCAAGGCAACCGGCTGGCTTACGAGCCGGCATTTCTTCAAGTACGCATGGAAAATAACATCACCTCCTTCTAAGCTTTGCTATAGAAATGAAATAAAGCGATGTATGTGAAAAAGATTTTGAAAACTTTACAGTGCTCTTCAAATAGAACTTCTCGACTCACTTAACAAATGTGAGTCACTATCCAGGCCAAAAGGAGACATAATCTACATCCTTCCTTGCAGAAGTTTATTACCAGGTTTTCTAAGAAGTCAGAAGCTGTTTCCGCCGGGGCAACAACGAAGTGGACATTTCAGTAGTGATCTGATAAAATCAGACCACGGAAAGGGTCACCTGGTGTGTTGTGGGCACGGAGGGCAAGGGCGGCTTATGGTCAAGTGGTTCGATTCCATATTTCACATGTCAGTCTCTGTGATCCCAGTTCCAGGGGCTGAGATGTGAACGCTGTGTTGGTGAAAATCCCATGAAGGAGAAGAGAATAGAACTTCACTAGTCGCCTCCCCGACGCTAGTAACAGTTCTCCATCATTTCATTAAAAAAAGAACAACAACAAAAAAAAATAACCTGACCACATACTGCTCAATATGGTGACTGGCTCCTGAACAGTCAAGACGTTATTTTTCAAGCACATTCTTTCGTTGCTTTGCCACCCCCATGGGGCCCTGCTCTAATTCCTGGCCTTCTGAGACCCCGTGGTGGAGCTTCCACAGTGCTGAGCAGATTTTCAAACAAAGTCCCCTTGCTGTGTGCACAGAACTGCCCTCCGGAGCCGCAGGCAGGCTTGTCGGGGGCTCCAAGGCTGAATTTACTTCCCACATCTTGGACACATCACTCTCTCCCCACTCCCCCCTTCCCCTCCCCCTCCATTCCTAAATCCTACAGCCATGACAGAAATAAATTAGCTGGAGGTACAGGTCACACCTTGGAGAGCAGTAAACGTTCTGTGGGAAATCAGTAGAGAAGATGGGATTCTCAAACAGCTGAAGCAGAAGGAATGATGCATTGATGGCCATACATAAACCAAACAAAGGAGCCTGAGAACAGCCTTCCAGGGAGGGGCCGGTGCACTCTGGGTTCATTTATTCCAACACCTGAACCCAGGACAGCGCTGCAGAAAAGATGTTCCCCAGACACCTGTCTTCTGGAGCTTTCTCCCCCCCCCCCCACCCCCCAGGAAGGTTAAATGTTGCTTTGCGAATATTTGTGAAAATTAAAGATGATGTTCAGTGTGTGGATGCTGATGCTGGGCCCCCCACCCCCACCCTGGGAGCCCCATGGGAAGGTCCGAAGCTGTGTGCATGAGACATATATCTGGTTCCAGACCAACTTCCGTCTATGACTGCCAACAGCAAAGGCAGGGAGGGATGGTCTATGCAGTTAACCGAGGCAATGTAAGGCCTAAAGCCTGAAGTGTGATGAAACAGAATAAGCTTCAGGCTCTCACTTAGACCCGGGTTCTAGTCCTGACCTCGCCACTGCAGCAAAAGGTGCTTCGGAAGGCTGCCCTTAGAAAACAGACCGAGAGGCGATCGAGAGGATTGGAAGGATGGCGTCCATATACACGTGGTACAAAATAGACACTCACTACCTGCTCCTTGCTTTGCCTCCCCTCCTCTGCCTGATTATGAGGAGCTTTTGAATTTCTGTGGAGCTCCACATCTTGCCTCACCACAGACCTTTCACAAGGTAACCTCTGGTAAAAATGTAATCCAACAGGAAACTCAAGGTCTAGCAAAAAGACGTGGCTCACGGGCTTTCCAAACAGCCACATCTGCATTAGCTACAAAACGCCACCCCAAATAAACGATCTAAAGTGGCATGCTGGGGCGCCAGGGTGGCTCAGTCCGTTGAGCGTCCAGCTTCGGCTCGGGTCAGACAGCTGGCTCAGAGCCTGGAGCCTGCTTCGGATTCTATGTCTCCTTCGCTCTCTGACCCTGCCCTGCTCACGCTATCTCTACCTCTCAAAAAAAAAAAAAAAAAGAAGAAAAAGAAAAAAAGAAAGTGGCATGCTTGCCGTACGAGCACAGTGTCCAAAATACCCCACCCCTAAGAACCTCACACAAAGAAATTCTGGAAATTGCATCTCTCTGTACTAAGAGCCTTTTTTTCCCCTCCTGTATTCTTTTTTTTTTTTTTTTTTTACTTCCACAAAGTGTATTTATTGAATGACTTTGTTCTCTTTTCCTCCTCAGTGTGAGCCTAATCTTCCTCTCCCACAAGCTGAATTTCAGTAATGAAACAAATTCTTCCAGTGGGTAAGCCCTTCCTTACAAACGAATATACTAACTTTTCACGTTCTCAGTAGTTTTCATTTTTGATTGTGATAGAATATACATACTATAAAATGTATATCCTTGCTCATTTTAAAATATACAATTCAGCATTAAGTTCAACATTCACATTTTGTGCGACCATTGCTAGCATCCATCCCCAAAACTTTCTCATCTTCCCAAACTGACACCCATTAAAGACTTATTCCCCATTTCCCTGCCCCCAGCCCCTGGCATCCCTTCTACTTTCTGTCTCTGTGAATTCACCTACTCTAGGCACCTCATATCAGTGAGTCATACAGTTAACTGCGTGTGTGCCTGGGTTGTTTCACTTAGCATAATGCCCCCAAGGTTCATCCATGTTGTAGCACATGTCAGAATTCCCTACTTTTTAAAGGCTGAATAATATCTGTTACATGTATACACCATGTTCTGTTTACCCATGCATCCACTGATAGACACTTTGCTTGCTCCCATCATTTGGCCACTGTGAATATTGCCGCCATGAACATGGATGTTCGAATCTCTCTTTGAGACCCTGCTTTCAATTATTTTGGGTCTATACTTGGAAGTGGAATTGCTTGATCATATGTAATTCTACGGTTCTCTTTTTTGGGAAACTGCCATATTGTTTTCCACGGCAGTCGCCCCCTCTTACATTCTCACCGACAGGGCACACAATTCCAATTTTTCCACATCTTCGCCAACACTTGTTATTTTCTTTTAAGTAGTCATCCTAATGGGGCGGAGGTGGGGGGTTCTCAGGGAGTATGTGGAAATACACGTGTCAACAATTTGTTTGGTGCCCTGGTTTGCTGTTCATTTCTCATTGCAGCTGGGACTGTCCTATCGTTGATCAAATTCTGCTCTGGATACATTTTCTGTCTAGTTCCCCTGTCTTTCAATAATCTGGCAAATATTCTGATAGAAGCCAGTTTGCCCTGCTCAGGCCACTTGCAGGCCACTTCCCGCCGAAGTGAGTGAAGGAAAAGCCTTTTTAGAACAGGAAAACAAAAAGCGCGAGAACTCTCAGATACCAGCTGAGGGGGAAGGAAGAACCACACGTAAGGCAAGCTACACGTTAAAACATCACTTTCGTGGTCACCCCACCTGAGGAGATTCTAACTGGTCGCCCAATTCTCAGGTGTGAAAACTGAGGTACAGGGAAGTGAAATTAATTTACTCAAAGTCACACAGCTTGGAAATTTGCCAGATTTGCCCAAATTCCAGGCATCTCATTCCAAATTCTGTTTTGAAGTTACTGGATACTGCCTAATAGTTACTGGGACCTTCAACTTCTGAAGCTGCAAAACTTCTAAGGACTGATTTACAGGCGAACAAAAAGAGAATTTTGATTTGTTGTTTAAGTGGAATGGCTTCCCAAAGGCAGGTAGTGTGCAAAGAGCTACTTAAGCACTAATTCTTTGTGGGAACAGACTTGCCCAACTCTGGACAATATATGCTGATGGATCCCAGATTTAGCCAAGCCCGGCATCTCTCATCGAAGGAACTCGCAGAAATACTATTCATTAGCTGAGAGACTGTTGGACCACAACTGCCTTTTTCCACCTAAAAATGCTCCTAACTCTACATGGTATTGTATACTCAGTTGGTCAGTCCTGTGAACTCTCTTTACCTCAGTGGCCATATACCCTCTCCTATCCCAGAAGATTTCCTCCTCTTTAAACTCCCCAGGGATACTGTGAACTTAAAGAAGCCAAGGCTGGTAAAGCATAAAATCTAGTGGAGGATACATAATAGATGCTCAAGAAACCAACACCCATCGACATTCCCCAACCTCCAACAGTGACCTTCCCCTCCCAGCATGGACCAGTGACTGAAGGCCCATGGTAAGGCACCTAAACTCTAAAGCATTTAGGAAGGTCAAATGGACATTTAAATTCTTTACTCATCAGCCACTGTCCCTGCAGTTGGCTTCCCACTTGGGTACCATCACACCTGTCCTGATGGGTGCACTTAAGTTTCTTGGTACCATTTGTTCAGCCACATTGAACGTGCTCCAAGGGGAGTGTCTCTGCCCTAGTTTGGTTTTGCAGGGCTGCAATGTGCACCGACAGCCCTCTCTATGGGGAAACCTCACTTACAAAGCACTGATTTGGTCAGAAGTGGACCCTGGACCTTTCTCTCTCTAAGGGGATCTTTCTAACATAATGCCATGTGTCAGCTCAGACCCCCCATCCAGCTCACAGCCCAGTCACTGCTGGTCAGAAGGGCCAGGAAACACAAAACCGTGTCCATTTTACAGCCTGTGAGTGCAAGTGCTCCCATTTTGCTTTTCAATGCCCACCGGACCTATGAGCCCGGAATAACGCCTGGCTAGCCATCCTTTCCTTCAGAGAGACATCTCAGATGCAAGCAGTCTGATCAGCAGCAGGTAAAGGCCACCAGAGATAACCTGATTTGAGTCGATGGTCTTCCTTACCCCAGACCCATCTGCCTGGCTAACCTCCCACCAGCCTCTCCAGAGGCAGAGATGAAGAACACCACTTTTGCCCTCACTAACTCCCCGCGAGTGAGCACAGTTTTTGTATTTTCAATAACAACGCATTCAGCCCTTATTCACAGAACGATGGCCACTCACTTAACACAACTTCTCTGAGAATCCGGGAGTTGAGCTAAGAGCTGATCGGGGTTTGCACGGAGAGTAACCAGCACTCACCGTGGGTGAAACAGAACACAAAATACAACAGGCATCATCATTCAGAACACTGGGGCATCACCAGTCACGTATGTCATGTAACATATGTCATGTGACATATGTCATACACATCATCTCATAGGATCCTCCAGCACCCCCTTTTTTAGGAATGCCCATTCTACCTACAAGGAAAATGAGATGCAAAGAAATCCAGCGAAGCCTGGACACTTCATCACTAAGCCATAGAGCACACACATTGGGGTTCTACAGATGATTCAGAGCCAGCTTCCCAACTCCCTAAGGGTGACTGTCTATAACTTTTGCAGCCTGAGTTTTCTCCTACGTTATGGGACAAACAGTATTTCAAGCCCGTGACACACTTTCCCCCTTGGTGAACCATGGGACTACCCTCCCAAAGTCAGGAACCCCGAGGTCCCCACGTAGATTCAGGACAGCCTCGGATTCCAAACCCTGAGCCAGGCAACCTGAATGAATGCCCACCCAGCCTCTGATCGGAGGCAGCAAGTCATTCCATCTTTCAGTTTTGTCTTTTGGCAGATGAAAATGTCAACACTGGTCCCATCGATTTTAACAGGTGGCATCAACGATAAGAGAAAGACGCGAAAGTTCCCCCAAAGGGTCTGAAGGGCTTCTCCAATTTTAAGAAACCATTATACTAACAGATTCAGTTGGAGAGACTGTTGTGCAAAATAACTGCCTGTTGTCCAAACCCTCAAAATGAATGGGGAAACTGAGTCCAAGATGCAGAAACTCATCTCAAATCATTCCTGTTAGGGTGTAAGTGAGGTCTTAAACTGGACCTTGAAGGCTCTGTGTGCCGGGTCTAACTCTGCTGTGGACAAACCACTGCACTTGACTACAAGATAAGGGTATGATACTTGCCTCCCCCAGTCCCATGGGTGGGGCGTGGGCAGGACACAAAAACACAAAAACACGCAGAAAACTCCAGACGAGAAAACCTCTGGGAAATGTTCTATGTGTTTTTAAAACAGTGACATCAGACTTTGCTTCTCCCACCCACTTTCCCTGGTCACAATCTAAATTTCATCCAGATGTGAACACAAAGTGGCCTTTGGGTTTCCTTTGTGCATCCAAAAGTTTCAGTGCCATTTTTCGAGACATGGGTCATAAAGGTGGTAGAGCATTGGAGGGAGGTGCATGGAGAGGAAAGGGGAATCAGAGGGAAGATTGCTCCAGAACATGTGCCTCCTCTTTTTCTAAACAGACGGAGCCAAGGCAGTGAAAGGGTCCCTGACTCCAGACAAATGCCGCTGGCCGTGGAAAGCCTTCAAGCTGCGCCGTCTCGGAGCCCAGACTGGGTGCACACGCGCGCACACACACACGTTCACAGAGAACTGTGCTCTCCCATCCCCGAAAGGATTTGTTGTTTCAATTAAACTTATCAAGATCTATGCCACATGTTAGGGAAGAAAGGAAAAACCAAAACAAGCCTGAATTACTGTGGCTGTCTCCTTGGGGATCAATCTATAACAAATAAACCACCATCTATGCGTCGGAGCAGCTATTACTTATGAAAAGCAGAGGCAGGTGCAGAATTGCAGCAATTGGTACTAAATCAAAGCCCTGGGAGCAGAAGGAAGTGGATTTAGATGCATCCACTTAGCTTCTCTTCTTAGGTCTAAATCATAGGACGGGGAGCAGATCACAGGCCTGGCGGGGTCTGGCCTCCTCTTCCTCGTCTCCCCTGGGGCCCCCTTCCCACTTTGCTCCCTGCTTCAGCTGCTCAGTAAGAACAGATGGACAGAAGTTAAAAAGAGCAAGGTCGGCTCATCGGTGAAGTCCTATTTCACACCCTGCCCCACCTCTATCATCCCTTTCGGGGACATAAAGATGGAGAGCAAAGGGCGGGGTGGGGGTGGGGACTGCTACATCTGATTCCTTATGGAACTACGGTATTTCCATTTACATCCCCTGAATAGCTAGCTGGTCAGTCTGATCTACACATTGAGAATATGTGATGCTTTGTAATCCAGCAAATATTTAATCCTTGACTGTCAATAATCCCCGCCTGGCCGTTCTTATTTTGAAAAGAAACAAATCCCCTCTTACTCTTAAAATTCTTGAATAAAACTGAACTACTTTAGCCCAGGAGGCCATGTGGCTTCATGACCTCACTCCCCGGACGCTTTACAGGGGCCACCTTTGCTAACTTGCTTTTTCTGAGATCCTAACATCTCTCTCATCTGCGTTTTCTGTGTTATCGCCATTGATATAGAAGCCAGCACCTCTAAAGCCTGATCGACTTTCTGTTCATTCAAAAGTAAAATTATGAATCTAAACTAAACCAGGGAGTACAGAGCATGCAAAATTTTTTGCATTCACTGCTTATATTCACCAGGAAGTTCTTGATTTCACGTCTCCACTACAAACCTTGTTTCTGCCTCTCTCAGAGTGCTGTTTCCCTCCAAAACTGCATTTAAAAAAAAAACTCGACTCCTACACAGATTCTAAAAACACAGTCTCCTTTTCTCAGAGTTACAGCTGAACACTGTGAGAAATTCACATCACACACAGAAAGAGAGGGCTCTCCTCTCCAGGAGGGGCTCACAATGCCGCCTCAAAGCCCACCAAAAGTTCCAAAAACAACAGCAGCAAAAAACAAACTCTCTTTCATCTTTGGCAGTAACAAAAGCAGTAACTTCCACCAAACTAACCCACGCCAAGAATTAATGTAACACAGAACACATCCACATCCAGACCATTATGGCTGCATCAGCTCACCACAATATTTGTTTGAAAAACACATAATCTGTGGTAGAGAGAGAGAACTTCTAATACGGAAAGAGGCTCTTTCAAATGCAAATTAACCAAAAGACATATTTTCCCTGTGTTTGGAAAAATCACTCCAACATATGAGAAGCATACTTTTTGTGTGGAAAAAAAAAAGGTGTACACCCACTCCGTTGAAAAGGCAATTAAATTTGCTGTAGATTACCTTCACAGTTGAGAAAAGTTAACTCCTGGTCCCATAAGTCCTTAAGGACTTTATTAGCATTCACTGACCTACGCAGTCTTCGGCTCCCAGGTAGCAAAGTTTCTTTTCTTCTCCACTGAAATGCTCAAGTGGACACTGAAGGACATTGTATTACTGAACTGATCAGAAATGAAGATTGTTTCCAATCTTCTGGCGGAGAGAAAGGAAGGAAAAGAAAGAAAGGCAGAGAAGGAAGGAAGGAAGGAAAGAAGGAAAGAAAGGGCAAAATGCAGTCTAATCGAGCATTCTTTCTGGTAGGAAAAAAAAGGAAATCCAGTATTCTGGAACGAGTTCAAACATAGCTTGACAGGCTACAGGAGAATTTACACTGAGCATGCTTAGCCCCGCACGGTTTGCATGAGACACTCTTAATGAATATTACTTCCTTCCCACTGGCTATCCCTTCTGGAAGTCCACACCCACTCCTCTTTCAGAAGTCAGGAATTTAGCGTCAGCCAAAGTCCAGAAAACATGCTTAGGCAGAGACAAGGCCCCACCGATCCATAAACTTTCAGGTTGTGACCTGCGGGGTCAGTCTGACAAACAGAACACGGGGGTGAATTTTCTCTGCCCTTGGTTATAGTCTCAGCTTTGTGCCTGTCCTGAACTGCAGTTTCCCCGGAGAAAAGAAAAAGAGACAGCTTTCTTGCTAAAGAACACCGCGTCCTGAATGCCCGTTAAAGGCCTCCCCGACTGAGCTTCCAAAGCCAGCGAGGTGGAGTAAGAGTCATTTGCATCCTAAAGCAACAGGAGGGTTGAGCTTCTGGATAAAATTGTTGGAAAATTTCTCCCCACCATGTATTCTTTCTGATAACTGGTGCATCACCTCTGTCTGAAATGCTACATCCCAGGGCATAACCTGAAAATATGCCCAAAATATGCACAAAGAAACAGTTCTATTTTTTTAACAATGGTGTCCCTTTGTCTCTTCCTAAATCTCTCTGTCCTCTTTATTGACAAGAGAACTGAAATTCTGGAAATTTAAAAAGAGACGACCCCTCACACAGTCAGAAGGCAGGATTCTGTCAATAGAAAGGGTTAAGGGGAGGAGGAGATGGGAGAGAGGTAGGGAGAGGGCCTAACATAGACAGCATAGGAATGGAAGGGCATTTTATATTTAAAATAATAATAATGATGATAAGGATAAGGATAATAATATTTTTTGTTGTCCTCGTATTTTCCGGGTGCCATTTATATGTTTCTATTCTTTATCAAATTGCAAATCATAAACATTATTAAATACTCTTGGAATTAAAGTGGGTATTTGCCTGGACACATACACAGCACACGCACGCACACACACACACACACACACCCCTTATGTTTGAAAAGAAGTGACGTCACAGAGAGTCAAAGGCAAGAGCAATGCTCCAGATGTATGAAGAAAATTAGTGCAGACAGCCTCTAAGGCAAAGCCTGTCTGGCTAGCATTGATTGTGTTGATCAATAAAAGGGACTTCAATGTACCTTATGAGGAAACCCTTTGCCTGTCCGTACCTAGAACCTTCTCAGCAACTAAGTGCTCTGACATTTTCCCCTTATCGGAGATCCTCGCCTGCTGTTGAATAAATAAAATTTTCTCAGACATATTTTCCTTCCTGTAATTAGAAGGTTTTTGGAGAGGTTAGGCGTGGGGGTTGTTTGTTCTCATGCTTTGCCAAGGGGAAGAATACAATTTAGCCCCCTCGTCCGACTGTGTTTATTTGTACTGTGACAGAGCAAGCTAAGTTGTTCGGCAGTTAGAAGAAGCCCAAGAGAAACCGAGTTTTGAAAGGCGAAATCACCTTCATGGCCCGACATAAAGTATTTGTAAAATAAGAAGGACATGTTTTCATTCGACCTAAAATGATCACCTGGAGAGCAGAGAAGTCCCACAGCACAGAGGGGAGAGACCCTTGTTCAAGGCCAGTGCTCTGACCTGGAGACAGCCTTGCCTCTGGGCCATCAGGCTACACTGCTTTTTGGTTTTCTCCCATGAGGATGGGCACACATCCCTGTTGATGGAAACAGTCATGCTTTTTCCAGCTTGAATTGTAAGACGATGCTGTGTGAAGCTGTGACTGTCTTTACGATGATATCACACCCATCACAAGTATGTGCTGAGCCCCTATCTAGATACTTCCCTGGCCATGTAATGGGTGGTGACTAAGATGGACATAGCTCCCATCCTCAGGGAGCTTACACTCTGGTGAAAATGTGAGTGAATGAATGAATGAATGAATGAACACATAATAACAGATATATTCACAAACTGTAGTAAGTAAAGAGAGGGAAGGAAAAGGGAAATGATCAGACAGTCATGGAAACCAAGGCATGTGGGTCAGGGACGAGGAGCCATGGAATCGGGAAAATGAGAGGCACATGTTTGGGGAAATAATCATTAGCCAACACAATATGTACTAAAGAGAAAAATATGTGAGATGGTTTGGTGAAGGCCCTGAATGCAAGATTATGGCATTTGGATTGAATGTGGTGTATAATGGGAAGCCACTGAAGGATTTTTAGAGGAAAAACCCTAAGTACACCTATTCATTTGAAAATCTGAAATGTTAGGGGCGCCTGGGTGGTTCAGTCAGTTAAGCGTCTGACTTTGGCTCAGGTCATGATCTCCCAGTTCATGGGTTCAAGTCTCGCATTAGGCTCTGTGCTGACAGCTCAGAGCCTGGAGCCTGCTTCAGATTCTGTGTCTCCCTCTCTCTCTGCTCCTACCCTGCTCACTTGCTCTCTCTCTCTCTCCCTCCCTCTCAAAAATAAATAAAACATTTTTTTAAAAAATTGATATGTTAGTAGAATATAGCCAGTTATAGGATAGATCGGGAATTAACATAAAAAGCCCAGTTTTTTGTAATGGCCTAGATGAGGCCGAGGGACAGAACCTAATCTAGGACAGTGCAATACTGACAGAGGATAACGTGAGAAGCAATATGGAAGCAAAACTGATAAGCTTTGACAATCTGACAGCTCACTGGGTATGCAGATGAGGGTGGAGGGGGCATTTAAGGGGAACCCCAAGAGATCCGACTTCAGTAGCTCTGAGAATGGTGATGCCTTGAACAGAGATCAAGAAAAATGGTGGGAGGGTCATGACTGACAATATGGCAGCTCAAACATGGATTGTGGTATATTGAGTTTAAGAGTTGCAACAATATCCAGTCTACATTATTGTTTTAGTCTGGAATTATGTTTAGCTATTAATAGAAGCCTGATTACAGTCTCTTCAACACCTACAGATTTATTTTTCAGACATTTGAAAGAAACTTGGAGGTTGACGGTCCAAAACTTGGCTGCCAGGGACCCAAGGCTTTTTATCTTTTTGCTCCAGCACCCTTAATGCGTGGTGTCCACCCTCAAGTTGGCTTTCTAGTCCGATATGAATGCTGGAGCTCCAACCATCACATCTGCATTTCATCAATCAGAAGGAAGCAGGGAAGAGAGAAAAAGTAAAAATGACTGCTGTATTCGCTTTGTATCACTGCTGATCCTCAGTCCCCACCACCTCCTTCACCCCTCCAGAGGTAGCAACTTCAAGGTTAGAATCCTGACTAGGAAGAAATGAAACCCTGAGAGCTGGGGTGAGGACGTCTGCATTGATCTGCTTGGAGATCTAGGATTCCGATTCCTCTGGACCTCCAGGACCTGCAGCAGTGGCTCCTCCTCCCTGTTAACAGCTGGCATTTAAGCCTTTTTTGAAGACAATCCAGAGGCCTTGGATTTGCAAAAGAATCTATGCTTCCTACAGGACCTACAGACAGTCACGGAGGTGATGAATAAAAGGTGTCTTTTATTAATCCCAAAGTAAAGGTGATGGGCAACCAACAAGGAAGTTGCTTAATTCATAGGACAAAACAAAAGTCAAGAACAGATGATCAGGAAACTGAAGATAACCACTCTACTAAAAACTAACGATCTTGTCAGCAGTTTCTGGAGTAGATCCAGAACCTTTGATTGAAGGAGAGGCTAAGTTCCCATGAAGAACATCTATGAAACACAGCAAGTATATATGAAAATAATTTCCCCAACTCTTCCTAAAAAGGCAAAGCAATAGGACTAAAGCCATTTATTGAGAAAAGGGGACTGAGGAGGTATTTTGAGAACACATTGAAAGCTCAGCCTTCACGGCCACCCTGTTGGAGAGGGGGCTTTGGGGACCAGGGACTACATGGAGTCTTGTCCCAGGTCCAAATTATAGTAACTGCATTTATTCACAGGCCCACCCAGTGATCATTTCTCTGACAGTCAAATGTATAATCAGAACTTTAAAATTGGCAGGAGCCACACCTTAGCTCCTTGGACTGTGGAATAAGAGTTACCTAGTGATTAATCCAAGAGGAATCCTCTCCTCTGGCTAAGATAGTAAATCCAAACAGTACTTTATCTCAGGGGGCAATGGCAGAGAAAATGCACCCTCAAGACCCAAAAATG
Organism: Helogale parvula; assembly: GCA_004023845.1. Lineage (NCBI taxonomy): Eukaryota > Metazoa > Chordata > Mammalia > Carnivora > Herpestidae > Helogale > Helogale parvula. The sequence continues at coordinate 46,137 of PJEM01010528.1, read as the reverse complement.
CAGGGGTAACAAGCCCCATCATACCCCATTTAATCCAGCAGTCTGGACCCTTCAAAACCCAGATGGATTGTGATGGATGACAGGATAGACAGAAAAGTTGACCAAGTAGTAACCCCAACTGCAGCTACTTTGCAAAATGTGGGACCTTTGCTAGATGCACAGAGCCTTAAGCATATGCTGTTCCGAAAGCCACTTACCTGGCAAATGTGTTCGTTTCCATCTCTATCAGAAGGTAGGGTCAGAAGCAATTTGCATCCGTGTGCAATGGAAAAAGTATACACATACACATCTGCCCCAAAGTTACCCTTCCTCTCTATTGTCTAAAAGTAACAAACAGTTTGGATATTTCATAGAACACCATGTTATTCCACTATATTGATGAGATCCTGTTAGCCCAGCTGGATGAACAAGAAATGGCAAGTATTGGAAGTCTTAAAACAACACATGTGCTTCTGATAGCTGGAAACAAATATTACAAAAAATTAGGGGACCACCATATCAGTGAGGTTTTGGGGAGAGCAGTGTTTTGGATCATGCTGGGACTCCCTCTCTGAATTAAAGTACACATTGGGGTGACTGGGTGGCTCAGTGGGTTAAGCATCCAACTGCAGCTCAGGTCATGATCTCACAGCTGGTGAGTTTGAGCCATGCATCAGGCTCTGTGCTGACAGCTCAGAGCCTGGAGCCTGCTTCGGATTCTGTGTCTCCCTCTCTCTCTGCTCCTCCCCAATGCATGCCTTCTCTCAAAATAAATAAACATTTAAAAACGTTTAATAAATAAAGTATGTATTATTGCACTGTGTGTCTTCCACCACTAAAAAGGAAGATATGCCCAGTAAAACGTTCCACATTCCATAGGCAGCATATTCTACTTTTAGGACGCTGCTCCGACCCATTTATCTAACATAGAAGTCTTCCAGCTTCGACGAAGCCCTGGAACAGGAATCAAGACCACACTGCAGGAAAAACCAACCACTTGGCCATATGGCCCAGAAGAGCCTATGATACTAGACGTTTTATCTACTATAAGAAAAGACATCATATGGACTCTATAGCAAACTTGGACAGAAGAATCACAACACAAACTCTTAGGGATCCACAGCAAGGCTCTGCTTTCTATAACAGATACCTCATTACTTTGACACAACACTCCTTGCATTGCTACTGGACCAAATGCAAACCAGCATGTTTGGGATCAGCATGAGCCAAAACATTATAGAGATACAGGATTTGACCACCGGACATTAAAGGACCATATGGCCAGGGCTACCCATTATGGACTGGATTCGATCAACCAACTGTAAGAACTAGAGGGGGAATCTATGTTTTGTAAGGTCAGGAGGGCTCAATGGCCATTCACTGTAAGCTGGAAGTGGAGCACCAGGATCAGGCATCAACAGTACTGAAGGCACACCAAGGTGCATGAGCAGATGGACACGACCCCTGTGTCATCCACCAATGCCCGTCTGTGACCTACACCTCATAACCTATGACTGCATGAGGTGGAGAGACTCTGGCAGAGGATGAAAATTTTCTAAGTTCGGTTCATGACTGTGCTGGTTCAGTCTGTGGTTGGAAGATAGGCATGGGTAGTGGCTGTAACATAGCCCCACTCCAAGATGGCACCAGAAGACCACTGTGGAAATTTCTCCTAATAGGCTTCAGATGAAGAACCTGTTCATGTACTTGGTGTGGAAAGAAAAGTGGCCTGGGGTGAAAATATACATGAACTCAGGGTCAGTAATGACTGATTTGGCTTATATTGGTTAGAACAAAGAAAGTCTGGAAGATTTTGCATAGGTTGGGGGGAAAGGGCATGGGAATGGGAATATAGCAAAAAAATCACAAAGTATGAAAACCTTTTTGCTGGCTATGCCCACAAGAGGGCACCCACATGAATAAACACTAAACAAGCAAGTGGACAGAATAATTAATCCAGCTACCACAATCCAGCATAATAGGTTTATTAACAAAGTAGCAATGGTGCTATTGGATGGAGACTCTTCATGGGCCCAACAGCATGGAATACAATTCAGCAGTGCTGATCTAACTACTGATGCTGCCAAACATGAAGCCTGCCAGCCACAGAGCCAAACAGCCAGCCCTTGGTATTACCTTATCACTGGAGAAGACCAACAAGATGTCAGTGGCAAGCTTATTCCACCAAATCTTTTTCCTGCTGGAAGAAGCAGCAATTCCTCTTTACAGGACACCCCCAAACCGAGTATGGGTCTGCCTATCCTGCCCAAAAGGCCTTGGCCAGCACCACCACCTAAGAGCATACAAAATGTTTGATCCACCAGCACAAAATGGCACATGGCGTTGACTGTACCAAGACACCTGATATAAAGGGAGGTATGACAAAGAGCGTGTGACCATAGGAACCCCCAGTCCTATCAGATAAGGTACCACTCCAGTGTATTCAACTGATAGAGGAAGAGGATGATCTTTCACAAGTATGGCTAAGGCACCAGCTTGGAGATGATATTCTGAAAGGATGGGGTGCTATCCTCCAGGACACAGTATACACCATAATGCAAAGGCTACTCTATGATCCCATGCCCCCAGTATATAGAATGCAAGGGTCTAGACACCAAGTGGTCCTGCTTACCAGCACTCCCAGGGACCCACTTGACTATATGTGCTTCCTGTACCCACAGTTCTGCTCCACACCTTAAAGGTCCTCATTCCCCAACGGAAACCTACCAGGGGACACATCATGACCCCATTCAACTTTAAGCCATGCCTGTCTGTCACCTGGACACTTCAAGCTTTTTTGTACCAATATACAAGCAGTCGAGGAAGGGTGTCACCATACTGATAGAAGAACTTGACTCTGACCATCAGAAGGAGGTAAGTGGCTCTTCCAAAAGGGAAAAGTGAAAACTATGTGTGGCAACAAGGTGATCATATCTTGCATCTCTTCGTACATGTCTGCCCAGTGTCGATGGTAAACGGACAAATGCAACAGCCAAATCTGGAGAATGGCTTGGTCACCAGAAGCTCAGACATTTCATATATAAAAACCTGGGTCATACTTTCAGGTAAGGCATCTAGATAAGCAGAGGTACTAGCCAGGGGAGAGAAACATCTAGAATGGGTATAGATCAGGGAGATGATGAATATCAGTAGCAGTCTCTAAACCAGCTACAGAGGTGGGATTAGTCCCACTAACTTTTATTATCCGTTTGCCCAGGAAAAGAGACAAATCAGATGAATCAGGATCCTGGAAGAGCTCTTCCTAGAAATAGTAAACTTAGTAACATAATCAGTGCAAAAGGTAAACTATAGTGGATTCTGTGGTGTGCTATCTGCTACCTCCCCTAAAAATGGAGGCACTCATTACCTCACATACTGGGTGTATTGACTACTGGCATTTCATAGCTAAGTCCCTCTTGGAGAGTTCCCTTTACTCAAAGGAAGTCTCTTTGCCCAAGGCCGTGCCTCTTCCCTAGAAGAATTCCATATCTAAATATCCACAGAGGGGCACAGATGTCCAGTCCCTTTGCCTCAGTCTTGGAAAATGGAGAGTTCTCAGCTTCCTGTAGGATTGTCTGAGACCTTAGTTGCAACAGCATGGCTGTTCGGCCTCTCCTCCTCCAAACCCTCCCACCTTCCCTCCTTCACAGATGTTTCTTCTGAAAGAAGTTATGGCTCAGCAAACTTCCGGCACACAGATCTCCATCTCAGAGTCACTTTTCTTGGAACCCGATCTGATCTGGCAAAATCTAAAAACCCTGGCTAATTCCAATTTTTCACCCACTCCACGCCTGAACCCAGGCAACCAAAGATAGCTGGAGAAGAATACCTAAGTATGCCAAGTCGTGTCATCCTACATTCGTGCTCATGCAACTGCATATGGGCCCTTCATGCTCCCCAGAAATCATTCTTTCTCTTCCCTAATCCGTGCTTTTTTTTTCACTCCAAGACAGCTATCTTGGATTGTCTCCTCTAATTTTCAACCTCTGCTTTCCCACCTTCACTCTCTGATAGTCAGTCTTGCTTTCGCCTATCATGGGGGGGGGGGGGGGCGATGAAGCAAAAGAATTTGAAAAAATCTCATACCCCAAATCTACCAGAATCAGTATGAATATACTCTACCTCCTCTGTTATCATCGTGGACAAATTATCCATACTCCCAGCAAGGCAAATCCCTCCACCTATGCACTAAATTTCCATTTTCTAATGCTTACTCCAAGGCATTGTTCCACTGGGATCACCTAATTCCTCTTCCCTTTAGGTCAACTGCAGCATCATTAAGTATGCTGATCTATCTCTGATCTTAAAAAAAATAAATCTTTCCTTAATCCAGTTTCCCCATCCATCTATTTCCTTATTTTTCTCCCTCTTCATACTACAACTTTTTGAAAGAGTTTTCCACTAGTAGTTCCTAATATTTCTCACTCATTCTTTATCTTTATTGAGATATAATTTACACACCATAAAACTCACCCAGTTAAAGTATGCAATTCAATGGTTTTAGCATTCACAGAGTTGTGCGACCATTAGCACAATCAAATTTTAGAACATTTCATGGGGCGCCTGGGTGGCTCAGTCAGTTGGGCATCCGACTTCAGCTCCAGTCATGATCTTGTGGTTCATGAGTTTGAGCCTTGCATCAGGCTCTGTGCTGATAGCTCAAAGACTGGATTTGCTTTGGATTCTGTGTCTCCCTCGCTCTCTGCCTCTCCCCCACTCATTCATTCTCTCTCTCTCTCTCTCTCTCTCAAAAATAAATAAAACATTTTAAAAAGTTTAGAACATTTCTAAACATTCACCCCCAAAAGAAACCTCCTCATCAGTTAGCTCTTATTCCCAATTCATCCCTGTCTCCTGTTCTCCAGACCCTAGCAACCGCCAATCTACTTTTTGTCTCTATAGATTTGACTATTCTTGACTTCTTCTATGAATGGAAATCAATCTGTAACCTTCTATGACTACATTCTTTCACTCGCCGTAATGTATTCAAGGTCCACCCATGTTGTATCATGTATCAGAGATGCATTCCTTTTCACTGCCCAAGCAATATCCCACAGGAAGGATGTACCATATTTTATGTATCCTTTCATCAGATGATGGCCATTTAGGTTGTTTCCACTTTGGGGCTATTATGAATAATACTGCTGTGAATATTCATGTACAAGGTTTCATGCTTTCAACCTCTCCTTTCCCACCCTCACTCTAGGCTCGTTAATCTTGCCAATCTTCATGCAGATGTATGGGATTATTAGGTCATGTGATAACTCCATGATTAACTTTTCTGAGGAACTGACAGGCCACTTTCCAAAGTAGCAACGCCATTTTATATTCTCACCAGCCGTGTATGAGGGTTCCAGTTCTCCAGATCCCTTCCTCACCAGTTCATGTTATTATCCATCATTTTTATTATACCCATCCCAGTGGGTGTAAGGTGGTAGCTCACTGGGGTTTTGGCACATTTCCCTGATGCCTAATTAGGGTGAGCATCTAGCTCCCATTTTTTCTGAAGCACGCTCCATCAGGTTTTTGTCCCCCTCACTCCCCTGAAATGGCCTTTCCCAAGGCGACCAGTGACCTCATTGCTGCTGTCTTTGAAGGTCATTTCTCAGTCCTCATCTTTGTTTACCTATCAGTAGCTTTTGACGTAAGTGAAAAGTCTCCTTGAAACACTTCATATTCGTGGCTTCCAGGACAACATGTTATCTTTGTTTTCCTCCTCTGTTTCCAGCTGCACCTATTTATTTTCTTTTCCTTGTTTGTCCTCAGCTCTCTGACTTCTAAATACTAGATTCCCCCAAGGACCTGTCTAGAATGTCCTCTTTCTTCCCAGCTGCACTTCATTCTTTACATAATCTCATCTGTGATGTACATAAGTGCCTCTAGATTCATGACTTTAAATGTCATCTATACAGTAATGATGACTCTTGGTATAATGCTATCTTCAGCTTCTTCCCTTGTATCTGAAACTCCCAATTTAACACCACCACTTGGCTGTTGATGAGGCATCAAAACTTAACAGGCCCCAAACTGAGTTCCTGTTGTTTTTCACAAGACTGGATCCTTTCCTTTCTCAATTTACAGCAGCTTACTCAGGCTTAAAAACTGGGAGCTATTCTGGATTCTTCCTGCTCTCACCCTTCATGTCCAAAGTACCATGAGCTTCTGTGGCTTGCCTTCATAACCAATCTTGAATTTGACCACTTGTCCGGTACTGCCACTACTTTGGTTCAAGTCAATATCATCTCTCACCTGGATTGTCAAAATAGCCTCCTAAATGGTCATCCTTTTCTGTCCTTGACTCCCTGCAGTCAGTTCTCAACATAATAGCCAGAGTGGTTCTGTTAAAACCTAAGTCAGAATGTATTTCTCCTCTGCTCAGACTCCTCTAATGGCTTTCCATTCTGCTCAGAGTAAAAGCCAAAATCCTTATTGTAACCCACAAAGCCCCAAATTATCTGCCACCTCCTGACCTCCCTGATCTCATCGCCTACGAGTCCCCACTCGATCTTTCCATTCAGGTCATTCTGATCTTCTTTCTGTCCCTCAAAGACTTCACGTCTGCCCCTGGCTCAGACCTTTGCTCTTTCTGTTTCTTCTGCTCAAAGTGTTCTCATCCCTGATATCCACAAGGTCAGTTCCCTAACTTCCTTCAGAATTTACTCAAAAGTTTACTGACCGACAGAGGTTTCCTGATCCCCCGATCTAAAATATCAGTCCCATCCCAATGTGTCCTCTCACACTTGCTTCATTCTTTATCTTTAAGCACTTACCATATGCAATTTACTATATATATTTTAATTATTCACATGATTTCTTTTCTGTTTCCCCAACTAGGACTGAACTCCATGAGCATGAATTTTGTCTGTTCATTCACTGATATACCTCAAGCAACTAGAAAAGCCCTTGGCACACAGTAGGTACCCAACAAATAAATACTTTGCTGAACGTCTTTCCTCCCTAAAATGCTCTTCCTCCTTTCCTCCACTGGGAAAACATATTTCCCCATCCAGATCAAAATCAAATATTACCTTCTCCCTGCAGCTTCCCTATTTTCCCTCAGTCAGTGTTAGCTGTTCCTTTCTCTGTGCTCCAAGAGCATATTATATTTAACCTCTGCCATTGTGCTTAAAACATTGCTTTGTGACTTTCAGTTTCTAATTTTCCCACAAGATAATGAGTTCTTATAATGCAGAAGCATCACCTTATTATTTTTTTTGATCAGCCCTGGTGCCTGCCCTATAGTAAAATTCAATGAAAGTATTGAATGAATCATCAAATTCACTCACTCTTTTTTACATTTTCTCCCTCTCTTTTACGTGACCCTTAACACTGCCCAAAATGCCAGCTAACCACTCTGCTCCCAAATTACCCAGAAACCCGACTCTGACCGGACTTCATAGGCAGTGCCTACTCCCTGTTTCTAGATCATTCCCCTGTACCCTCCTACCCCTGATCAGATAAGTATTTCCTCAGGGCTTTGTGAAGTATGATAATATGACAAACTAATAAATGTCAGGATACCCAGTAATATTTAATAGACTGGCTATTGAATATTATATTTTAAAGTTACTACAAGTATTTTAATCCAGGCCATTGGAGCAACATGTTTCTGTAGGAGGAAATTTGAGGGTCAGAGACCCCAGGAGGCCATTTGAAGGTGCTGGCTGGTGGATTCCTGACTATATGATTTGGAAGCTTTTAAAAAAAAGAAGTGCTTTGAGCATTATTAATCATTCATCTCTGGGTGAATTAACTTATCAGGTTATTTCCTGAGAACAGAAAGGTTACTTTTTGAGAAGAAAATAAAGAAGGGCAAGGACATGCTGGACATGTAAGAAGAAAGAGTAGCTCTACCAAAGAGCTGAAATGAAGAGCTGGGTGAAACCATCACCAAAGATAGACCTGGGGACATTTTGTGTTCCTTCCCAGCCACTTCACTTTGTCCTTCAGTAGGATCAATCGTAGGGCAAACAACGGTCCAAAAAATCTAATACAGAAATGGCCCACTGGAAAGAAAAGGCCACACGCTATGAATGATGTAAAAATGCTTTGGAAACCAGAAAGCATATTAATTCTTCAACACACATCTACTGAGCCCAGAAAGGTCAATGCATCTCCAAATGTATATTAAGTGTTGAGTGCCAACAATGGGAAGAAATTAGGCACCAGGGCTACGAAGACGAGTAAAATGAATCCTTGGTCTGAAAGGAACTCAAAGTCTAACAAGGGGATAATCATTTCAGACTAGTAGGGTAAGTACTGGATAACAGATGTAGAAACACATTCCAGCATAGTGGCAGCTTTCAGCTCCGGTTATATGAGAAACTGTCATAAAGTAGCAAATGGTTGAGGTGGGTCATCAAGGATGAGTAGGAGTTTCCTAAGCAAACAAGGGATTGTGATACAAGGAATAGCATATAAGAGACATAGAGTCATGAAAGCACCTGATGGAGGGAAATATTAGTAATATGATACATCTGGATTATAGGCTTTGGAAAGGCGTCTGGTAAATGAAATTCAGAGAAAGGAAGAGATTAGGTTATAAAGAATCTTGAATGCCATACTAAAATATCTGTATTTTATCTTTTTTAGACAATGAGAAGCCATTTAAGAATCCTACGCAAGGGATTAATATGTTCAGAATTTCATTTTTGAGAGATAAGTCTGGCTGTAGTGTGGAGAATGGATTGGAACGTGAGGAAGACTGGACTCAAGAAGACCAACTGACAACCTTATTAGCCAAGTGTAGGTGGATGAGAGTCTGAGTTAAGTAATAATAGTAGAGATGGACAAGAATGGACAGATAGAAGACATATGTGGGAGACAGTCAAAATCACTTCACAACCGATTGGCTAAGATGGGACGGAGTCATGACTGGAATGGCCAATTGTTTTGACTTATCTCATGAACATGCTGCTAAAAGTGATACTGGATGCAGAGAAAGTTTCTCATTGGACAGATATATTTCTGAGTTGGGACATACTGAGTCTGAGACATCAAGGTGGAAGACAAATGGAATATGGGCAGTCATTCAGGAGATCAATCTGATTTGATTGATAAACTTCAGAATCACAAAGACATATGGTGTACGTGGAAACTGTGGTTATAGATGAATTGTCCTAAGGTATGTTTAGAGACAACCAAATATAGAATGCCCAAATATGAAGACAGATTGAAAAGAGGGAACCATGCAAGAGACTAAGATTATCTGGAGACATGAGGGAAATACAGGGTGCTCATGAAGAAAAGGGAAGAGAGTTTCAGTGAAGGACTGTCACACACCCAAAGAGGCTAAGAAAGAGATCTTGAAAGACTGAAAATATTTGGTGGATATAATAATATGCATGTCATTGGCGATCTTCAAGGAAACACATCTGGTGAGAGAATGGGGACTAGGTGAGAGAAGAGAGACATCCAGGTACAAGATTTAAAGTAAAACTGATTCTCAAAGTTGTACAAGAGCAGGATCAGCATCTGAGACTAAGTGTAGTCTTAAATCTTGTGCCTTAGGTGCACCTGAGTGGCTCAGTTGGTTAAGCATCTAATTTCAGCTCAGGTCATGATCTCATGGCTCATGGGTTCGAGCCCTGCATTGAACTCTGTGCTGACAGCTCAGAGCGTAGAGCCTGCTTCTGATTCTGTGTCTCCCTCTCTCTCTGTAATATTCCACTTGTCAATGACCACATAATAGGTCCTTTAAATTGATTATATTCAAAAGAAAAAAAATGTATAGGGCTGTCATTCTTTTTTTTCTTTAATGTTTATTTTTGAGAGAGACAGAGCACAAGTTGGGGAAGGGGGAGAGAGAGAGGGAGACACAGAATCTAAAGCAAACTCCAGGCTCTGAGCTGTCAGCACAGAGCCCGATGCAGGGCTCAAACCCATGAACCATGAGATCATGACTTGAGCAGAAGTCAGACACTCAACCAACTAAGCCATCCAGGTGCCCCTTGAGGGCTCTCATTCTTAACAATTGTCTTCTTAGTACCTTGGAAAGATCAAGTTGAAAAATGAACACAAAGGAGTACAATGGCTGGTCTTAGAACTCCCTTAATAAGATGGAAGAACAGAAATTAGACTTAAAACAAAAATTAAAGTTCATATCAAAAATAAATTCCCCTTTGGGACACCCTAATGTCAATCAGTTAACAGTCCGACTCTTGATTTCAGCTCAGGTCATGATCTCACAGTCCTGGGATTAAGCCCAGTGTTGGGCTCTGTGCTGGGTGTGAAGCCTGCTTAAGATTCTCTCCCCCTCTCCACACTTCCCCTGGCCCCCCCACTCTCTCAAATAAATAAATAATAAAATAAATTCCCCTTCTCCACCCTCTTCTATATCCCTATATCCCTTTATCCCCAACTCCCTGTCCCTGACTCCAGAAGATCTTTTGGAGCTCTGAGTCCAGCCACATGGCCTCAGCAAATTCTCCTAGATTCCAAAACTCCTCCTTCCCCCAGAAAAATCCCTTAAATACCCAGCGGCCTGTTGTGACTTCTCTTTCTTTATGAGATTGACAGAAAGCACTCCAGCCTCCTCTTCAGGCCCAGGGTTCACAAGTTACTCACATAAATACTAACAGCCAGGAACTGAATTCAGCAGAACTTGAGACACTCTATAGGTCTCACTCTCCTGTCCCTTACAACTCCTCCTACTTTCAAGGCCTGTGTAATCAGGGTCTGCCATTTCAGGCCCTTCTTAAATAATGTCATCTCCACACGTATTCTGGGCGCCTACCATGAAAAATCCATGTTCCTTGGACAACAATGGATCTTCTAAATTATGAAGCCACTTTCAGAAGATCCTACCATATTTATAGGGGAGTTAGAAAAATTAGTGGCCATTCACAACCCCAGTGACGAGGACCTAGATTGACTGTTAAGGAGTGTTCTTCAACCATGATTCTACTGTAGTTAACGGATAAGTCAGGTGGCCTCTGGGGGGAACCCCCCCTCACGGAGAAAATGGATGGCCCAACTTTCCCCCAGACCTTTCTTCAAATGACCTGGGGACAGCTCAGATGGAGGCTGATGCTTAGGGGCTGAAAGAAGCAATAATTGCGGCTTTCTCCCTTAAGATGAGGGAGTCTAAGGATTAATCTTGCCCTCAAGAAAGAGAACAGCCAGAGACATTTGTTGAACATCTTAGGCTGTCTAGAGGCACAGTACCAAACCCTGAAGGTTTAGAACATAGAAATATTTCAATTTCCACCTTAATAAGAAATTCTCTCCCTGATATAAAAAGGCAAATCCAAAATAGTATAGTTGAGTGAACTAGCCAATCTCTAAGCATTATAATGGAAGCAACTATCCCATCAGTAGAAGATAGCTTAAAGCAAAAGCATAATTCTGAGAGCATAATTCTAAGACCCATTCCTATTTGCTTTAGACATTTGCAAATATTGTACAAAATAAATAAATAGTCAGGACATTGAAAGTACAATTGCCTTGAGCTTAAGAAAAAGAAGGAAGAATTAGTCATTACCCTGGACCTCTGATATTAGGCAAATATGCCCCAAAAACTTCAACTTGGAGAAAACTTGGATACTTTGTCTGTGCCTTTGTGATATAAATTTTCTATCCCCACTTTTCATGTGACCTAAGAGCCATTCTTTAAAATACAGATCTTAGGGAGATGTTTCTCATCAGAAAAAAAAAGGTATTTGGAAGTTGCACAAATAAAAAATCTTAAGTGTCATCTCCACAAATATTAGTAAAAAGTTTTAGCAGTCTGAGCAGAAAAATTTAACTTATTGCAACTGCCAAAACAAAACTGGGATACAACTGTTCTTTTATAAATTAGTGAGCTTTATATTATTGTACCTGACTCATGGTGAAGATTTTAGAACAAAGGCTAAAAGATCTGTTTTCCTCTGTCTGGGTGTGTGTGTGTGTGTGTGTGTGTGTGTGTGTGTGTGTGTGTGTATGATATTTTTTTACCTCCAGATGGTATTGCCAAAATTAATTTGTAAAAGAGCTCTATTTGGTTCACTTAAAAGACAAGCACTTGGGGCACCTGGGTGGCTCAGTCAGTTAAGCATCTGGCTTCAGCTCAGGTCATGATCTCACGGTTGGTGAGTTTGAGCCCCACGTCGGGCTCTGTGCTGACGGCTAGCTCAGAGCCTGGAGCCTGCTTCAGATTCTGTGTCTCCCTCTCTCTCTGACCTTCTCCTCTTCACACTGTCTCTCTGTCTCTCAAAAATAAATAAAAAGCATTTAAAAAATAAGTAAAAAAAAAAAAAAAAGACAAGCACTTGAGGGGCGCCTGGGTGCTTAGTCGGTTAAGGGTCAGACTTCAGCTCAGGTCATGATCTCGCGGTCCGTGACTTTGAGCTCCGCATGAGGCTCTGTGCTGAGAGCTCAAAGCTTGGAGCCTGCTTTGAATTCTGTGTCTCCCTCTCTCTCTCTCTCTCTCTCTTCCCCTCCCCTGCTTGTGCACTCTCTCTTAAAACAAATAAACATTTAAAAAAAATAGCTTCCCAAATATTTTCAGTAGCCAGAAATCTTAACATTTCTTGTTAGTTAAGTTAAATGATGGAAATTCATTGAATATCTAGATCGCTATGACATAAAATAAAATGTTGAAATGGCAATTACTGATTATAGGTTTATCTACTTTGGGTTTCCTATTACAGAGGAACTAAAAGATAAATTTGAGTCTGTTGGTAAACATGTCGTGTGCTGTTGAAAGACTGTACTCTGAAGAAACATATGTCTCTAAAATTATGAAATGTATTCATAAATTTGTCAATCTAAATGCTGGTGCAATAGTTCACAATTGCTTACTTCTTAGCTTTCACTAGAAATTAATGTTTCTAAGAGTTAAGGATTCTAATTAATATACATAATTGAAGCTACAAGAAATAAGAAGGGAAACAACTCTCCATGCAAGGAATGCAGAATGTGTTTTTGACCAGGAAAAGTCAGGAGGTATGAGATGAATTTTTGTTGAAAGGAATGAAAGTGATTTTGTCCTAATGCAAAACTGGTTATTTCAGAATGGGAAAGAGAAAAGTAAAGGGCAAAATGTTATACCAAGTTGGGAAGAAAGAAAGAGGAAAAAAACCCCAGAATTTTACTTTGTATAATCAAGCTGGTTAAAACTGAATTATTATTCCAAAGATTTTTAAAATAAGCTTTCTAATATCAATAGTGCACTTATATTAAACAGGAACTAATTTTCTTTCATGTGCTAAAATGACAATGTTTCCTGGAACTATTGGTCTGTTCCTGATAAAAGACTGTGAAGGTTTTTCTTTACCTTTGCCTAGAAAGCAAAGATTTTTGTTTTATTAAAATAATTTCCTGTGCCTAATGTTATCTGCATTATCAGATCTTCAATTACTTAATAAAACTGAGTCTTAAGTAATTTTTAATCTTAATATTAAAAGAGTTAAGTTTGGGGTGCCTGGGTGGCTCACTCAGTTAAGTGTCCAACTCTTGATTGTAGCTCAGGTCATGATCTCAGTTTTCAAGTTTGAAACGCATGCTGATGGTGCGGAGCCTGCTTGAGATTCTCTCTCTTCCTCTCTCTTTCTCTCACTCACTCTTTCTCTCTCTCTCAAAAATAAACTTAGATAAATAAATAAATGAGTTAGGTTTTACTCAAAGCCGTTTATTTCCCTTTGAAATCGTTTATTGTCACTTTAGTAAAATAATTAAGTATTGTTTCAGAATGATCTAAGATCCTTTTTAGTCAACTGTCTACATCTTTTGATATTTTTGACAAACTCCCCAAAATTAAATTCTAAAGGAAGTCTTTTTGACCTTGAGCTAACTTTGGGATTTTGTAGAGGGTCCTTGGAACTTCTCAAAAGACTTGTTCTCTCTCTCTTTATAAAAGCAGAGCTATTAAAGTAATTAAGCTTATTTGGCTCGTTAAATTACATAGAAAGAAGTAAAACCATGGATTGTGAGTAACTTGTTCCGCGAGTGCTCTGTAAAATGAGCAAATATTTCTAATAAATTTTACCTTGATAAATGAGCGACGTCTTGCAATATGAGTAGTACATGACGCTGAATGTCACATGATCAGAACTGAGCCAATGGTTCTTGAACTTCACTTTGATATATAAGTGCTTTGGATTGCAGTTGTGTTTCCAGAGCAAATTGTGCTCACAAGCCAAGGTTTTCCTGTATTGTCAAGTAAGAAGTTAATACAAAGCCTTGCTTGTGTTGTATTTTATATAGGTTATATTAATGTTGCAAAAATTCTATAAAACTCTTAAATTCTGCTATGCCCTGATATAATGTTAATCAGTCATCAGTCTGGTCATTATCTTAAAATGTGTGTCAGAAATAACCAAACTTTCTTATCAACTACATCACAATGCACTTTCATCACATATTTGACTGTGGCAATTTTTAAGTCTCATCATTTACAGCTACTGTTCTATTCTGATCCTTTTGCAAAAGTATTCCTGAAAAAGTGGTTCATCTTCAAGGAGATTCATATAAAGAACTCTGGCAGGCAGGTACAAGTTTCTGATAACTTTAGATAATGAAACTCAACTGGGGAAAAATTTTCCCAAACTAATGGTAAAACTGGATTCAAGCAGAACAAGAATTACATGAGACTGAATGAAATGATGAGGATAATTATGACTTTTATGATTTTTGTTTAAATTGCTAGTTCCTTAATGTTTTATATTTACAGGCTTAAACGTTTTTGTTTAAGCCACTTGTTTTAGTGTTTATTTATTGCTGTGAGAGAGAGAGAAAGAGAGAGACAGACAGATACAGCACAAGTGGGGGAGGGGAAGAGAGAAAGGGAGACAGAATCCAAAGCAAGTTCCAGGCTCTGAGCTGTCAGCACAGAGCCCTACACGAGGCTCAAACTCAAGAACCCACGAACTGTGAGATCATGACCTGAGCCAAAGTGGGATGCTCAACCCACTGAGCCACCCAGGTGCCCGTAAACTACTTTTGTCTTAGAGCAATTTGGTAAGATATACCTCTGTGAATGAGAATGAAACAATTACTTTTTCTATCTAATACCTCCAGAATTTAGAAGCTTGGTGAATATTTTTTGTAACAATATTTTTATTTGTATAACTTCAGTAAAAAAAAATCTCTTCTCCTTGTAACAGAACACAATTGAAAACACTGATTATATTACCAAGGCTTTGACTGGAATGCTAGATTTGAGAATGTATATAGAATCAGATATGCCAGACAGCGATAAGGAACTAAGGTTGACTTTATAGAGCCAACAAACCCCCTTGGGAAAACAGCCTGGTACCTTGCTTACAGGGTTCCCAGATGAAGAAGGAAGGTCACCTCCTAGCAGGCACAGGAAATTCAGGATATTTTGGGGGACCTCAAGAAGAGATGAATTCACCAAATCTATAGTTATTGCAGGCAAAGGCTGTTGGTGAGTCCTTGGCCTGGCTTCTTAGTCTTGAGAGGTTTTTAAAAGTTCAATCTGAGGTTCCTTATGAACAGTTCTACCAAAGCAGATTTAAAAGATACTATATGGTCAATCACTATTCTTGCTGCACTTAGGTAAATAATCAGGCCAAATTTGTGGAGACTAGACATATTCTCCAAATAAAGTAGTGTTAATTTGGCTATCTCTCATAGAAATGAGGATGATTTTAGGGAGAAAAAGTATGTTTGGGTAGCATACCTTTGTGGACATTAGATTCTAGTGCTGATCATTATCTTTGGGATTTTGTTTCCTACCCGTAAATTGGACTGGATCTTAAATTCTTCTAGTTTCTTCATATCAGGCTGTGACTCTCCAAACTAACATTTCTAGTGTTTCTCCCATTCTGACTTGAAATCATGAAGAACAAAAGCTGAGCTTTTCCCCAAAGCCCTGCAAACTGAATGTGAGCAATTCGATAGACAATTCTGAGAAACTGCCGTAATCGCTCATGTTTAAACAACAAGCATGCGCTGTCGCTTTGTGGGCCACTCGAAAGATCACCGGAGACATTCAAACCGCAAACCAAGAGGATCCGTCAGACTGCTACGGCCTGCCGCCACTCTATCTGAAGATGCTTTGAGCCTGACATCTAGAAATTTCATTGACTGGCTACATTCAGAACTCAGAAACTAAGATTATAGTCACTCTAGTCATTAACCATTGTTTTTCGTTTTGTTGCCATAGATATGCTCTTATTAAATACCTGGTTGTGAGGCCCCTGGATGGCTCAGTCAGTTAAGCATCTGACTTTGCGCAAGTCATGATCTCACAGTCAGTGGGTTCAAGCTCCACGTCAGGTTCTTCAGTGACAGTGTGGAGCCTCCTTAGGATTCTCTCTTTCCCCCTCTCCCTCACTCTCCCAAAAATAAATAAATAAACATTTTTAAAAATAAATAAATACACACACACACACACACCTGGTCACTTGCTTACACAACACAGACCTAACTTTGATAGTACACCTACCTTACCCACCTCCCAAACAAGACACAACTGGGTTTTTTAGGGTTTTTTTTATATTTATTTATTTTGGGGAGACAGAGGAGACAGAGCATGAACAGGGGAGGGCAGAGAGAGAAAGAGACACAGAATCCAAAGCAGACTCCAGGCTCTGAGCTAGCTGTCAGCACAGAGCCTGACGCGGGGCTCGAACCCACAAACTGTGAGATTATGACCTGAGCTGCAGTCAGAAGCTCAACCAACCGAGCCACCCAGGCGCCCCACAACTGTTTAACTGAACTAACCTATTCTCATCACTGAGGCTGAGTCAGTAAAGCAGGGGATGAAGCAATCTACCAGCTCAGCTTTCGAATTTATAAAACTTCTTATTTGAAATTTCAAAGATGGGACGAAGGGAAACAGATTTTACTACTGCAAAATATATCTAGTGGGCCTAAGGATTCTTTTGTCTGGGCTTCAAAGAATCAAAACACAGCAGATTTGGGAAAAGCTCTTTCCCTTGCCTCAAGCGACTTCCCCTAAAGTTATACTAGAAAGGGGGCCCTATTCCAGGAAGCTGGCCGCTAGCAGATACCTTTTTAATCTAAGAAACTGATCTGCATATCTGGGCAAACTGTTTTCCAAACATGCTCTCTGCCTTCCTGTAAAAGGCCTTCCCCCACTTTGTACTCCCTGACCCCCCCCAACCCCTCTCCTTAGGTCAGGATGATATAAAGTTTCAATTACCTGGCTGCCTTTTGGGTCTCGTAATTTTATGGAAAATTATATACTAAATGAAATTTGTTTTTCTCCTTTGAATCGGTCTCATATCAATTTGATTATGAGACCAGCCAAAGAGCCGAGTAGAGTAGAATGAAAATGGCTCCACCTCTTCAATCTGCTTACATAATATTTTTTAAACCAGAGCATTTTCATCCCACATCCATTTTCAGTATAATTTGGTAGCATCTTAAATCTACTTCATTAACATAGAGATTAGAATAACCCTATTATAACACAGTCTCGTCTACCGCATGGCCCCCTGTTCCCTGCCCATTGAGGCCAAGAACTGAGTCAGAAGGGGGCTCAGGGCACCGTGAATAACTCCGCAGCACTAGCAGGGTTTACGGAGTCTATTAAAACACTGGATACATTTTGCCACTTAATATGGAAATGCACTGCATTATTCAACGACTGAGGGCATTTTTTTGAACCTGCCTCTTGGTCAACACTGAGAGGCAATCTCCTCATTTAGATGACTTGATGATGCAGCCTGGGAAGTGGGTCCCATGCAAAGCAGAGAACAGTCCTTTAGGTGACAGCTAAGAGGCCAGCGACCTTGGGCTCTGATTGGCTGGCTGTGTGGGCGCTCCAAGCGTTCCAAGGTCTTGTGACCAGCTGACGGTGGCAAGATGAAAGCACTAGCATTCAGCACCTGACACAATGCTCCAAAAGAGCCTGAGCAGTGCCTGGCACGCTTTCTTCTGTGTCACTCTTAAAGAAATCTTTTATTCTAGCTTGTTGAACCAGGACCTCCCTGGCTAAGGCTGAGGGAGAGGGGAGAGGGGGTTTAAGCGACCTCTTCTGCTCCCTATTTATCTGTCAAGCAAGGCGAATAACTGTAAAGAAAGCAACTGGGGTGATGGTAACGTGGGCGCTCATTATACTTTTCTCCCCACTTTTGTCGATGTTTGGAATCCTCTACAAGAAAAAGCTAAACCAGAAAGAAGAGGCAGCTTCTTCAATATGCAACTTTAGGATTTGAGGAAAAGGGACCTGCCCCCCTCCCAGATATTTTCTACCACCTCCTGCTCAATGCTCTACACTTCACCGTTGAAAATAAGACTGGGAACACAAATAGAAATAGAGGCGACATTCTAGAATTCACATTCAAATGAAAACTACTGTAAGCCCATCCTTTCCCAAGAGGGAGAGCCAGCCACAGAGCCAGAACCACGGGAGCCAGAAACTTAGAAGCCTCAGAGACATATTTTATTGGCTCCACAGTTTGGCCATCTCACTGCCACAAAGGGCTGTGGTGATGGGGGCAAGCTGGTGCTTACCGAGATCCCCCCTTCTCCCCTGAGCTTGCAGTCCTGCCCTATCCCTGACACAGCTATCCCGGGCCTCAGAGACAAAGTCCCTCAGTGGCTTTTGACCCCTGCCCTCTTAATAATATTAGACCATAAAGTTGCTTCGCGCAGAGGAGTTGCCATGGCAACGACATCCATATCTCTGCGGTGGTGCCAGCACTGAGACCCCGGGGCTCGGGCACATGGCAAAAGGACAGCTTGCGAGGAACAATGGAGGGAGCTGACTGCAGATTCTTTTCATGCCTAATTACCCATAAGCACATGGCACAATGGCTTATTTCACTCTGCCTTGGCTCCGAATGGAGACAGGTTCTCATTCCAGTTGGAAAGCATTCCCGCCTCCATTTCAGGGAAGGGCATGGGGAGAAGGAGAGTGAGTTATTGAAATGCATAGACCTTGTCTTCTTAATGATTTTACATTTGGCCATCTCTCCTTGCCCAGAAGCTAATTATTCCAAGTCGGGAAAACTGTCCCACCAAGGATTTAGCTGCAAGCTAAATGCTGACAGCCGGGCTTGGGAGCAACTGGTTCCCATGGCTTAGTAAGCAGAATCCCATTCTTTCTCAGAGCTGACCCAGACAGTCGGAGGGTAGAATGACTTATTAAAGCCTCAGGATGTGTAAGGTAACCTTCCTGGCTTCTTTCTCACGGTTCCAGGAACCCTAGAATAGAATTCAGGCCTCACCCTGTGGAATTTTGCAGACTCTGGAGCAGCCTTGCCAGGCGCAGGCTGTAAGATGAGCCTAGGTAGAAGAGACAGAATGGAGGTAGAGACAGAGGGGATTCTCTAGGCGGCAGCTAGCAGGGTCCGGACTCTGCCACTTCCTCCATGTACATGGCGAGCTCACAACTCACCCAAAGCGCTATTTAGTCATCAAAGATGGTGGGAGAGCAGATGAGGTTATTGTCTTATAGAAATTAGGAGGGTGAGTGGTTTTCAGAGACTATGCCACTGGTTCTCTGTCAGGTTCTCTGTCATGGGGGCCAATATACAGGGTAATTGATGATGAAGACTTCCCCCCAGTCAACCCAGATAACATCGCTTTGACCACCCATTTGGAGCCCCCACTCCAGCTCTGGCCCTTATCACTTTCCCGCAATGTGACTTATTATTCATTATCTGATTCAAAAAAAAAATCACAGGGAGAGGGTCAAAGGCTTTCCAACTCTCTTTCCTGGATCGGGAATAGTACCCTGGGAGTCCAGCTGTACTTCCCCTGCATATTTCCACCTCAGCATGGAATGTACTAGAACACAAGATTTTGGAATCCATCATTCTGAAAGTACCCAGAGCACACTCCAACATTCAGCTATTGATAGATAATTGAGTTGTTTCCAGTGTTTGACTATTGTGAACATTCTTGTAACTGTCCATTGATAGACACAAACACTCATTTCTCTTGGGTACATATTTACTAGTGAATCATAGAAGAAATGTGTTCACTTTATTAGCTTTATTAGATGCCTCCGGTTTTCTCAGAGCCATTTATCAACTTACTTACCAACGGCGCATGAGAGCTCCGTTTAGTTGACATTCTCACCAACACTTAGTATTGTCCGTTTTGTGGGGGTAGAGTGGTATCTCCTTATATCAACTTGAATAATGATGCAGAGCACTTTTTCATCTGCTGATCAGCCATTAAGATATCTTTTGGATGAGGTGCCTGCTGGTGGCTTTTGCTTTGAAGGGAAAAGTTCAAGCCAAGTTCAAAAGCCAAGCTGAAAAAGCAGAAATGTGTCAAATCATGGGGGTAAGAAATGTGGTTTTCTCTACACTTATTTCAGTTGGGATTCACTGACCTCCTTGGTACTTCAGTTTATAAATATATATATATTTTAATCACATTGGGACCATTGTTGGCCGTTATTACTTCAAATATTTTCTCTAATCTAATCTCTCTCTACTTTCAGGGACAATTAAGGTGTACAGTAGAGGTATATACAGAAGAAAAGTTCAAGAAATGGCCAATTGGCCACAGGGTCACAGGACAGGCTGTATGATATAGCCTGTGGTCAGACATGAGGGTAAGTACATGTAAGCTGGGGCTGTATCCCAAAAGACTCAATTGCCTACATGTCTCACCATTATTTCCCTGTTCTAATCAACTGCTCTTCAATACTGTTTATTAAATATTTCTTTTTCTATTTTTTCTTTTTTTTATGTTTATTTATTTTTGAGAGAGAGAGAAAGAGAGAGAAAGAGAGAGAGGGGGGGGGCAGGACTAGGGGAGGGTCAGAGAGAGAGGGAAACACAGAATCTGAAGCAGGCTCCAAACTTGGAGCTGTGAGCACAGGGCCCAAGGCGGGGCTCAAACTCACATAAGATCATAACCTGAGTAGAAGCCGGATGCTCAACTGGTGCCCCAGTATTTTCTATGAACTACAGAAATGATCCCTGAAAGTATAATCTTGCCCCAGTATTTTCTTTCTTTTTTTTTTTTTTTGGTAGCCATTGAGCCTTTTATTTCTTTTTTTTTAAAATAGTTTATTGTCAAATTGGTTTCCATACAACACCCAGTGCTCTTCCCCATAAGTGCCCTCCTCCATCATCACCACCTCTTTTCCCCCCTCCCCCTTCAACCCTCAGTTCATTTTCAGCATTCAGTTTTGCGTCCCTCTCTCTCCTCAACTCTCTTTCCCTCTTCCCCTCCCCCTGGTCCTCCATTAGGTTTTTCCTGTTCTCCTGTTAGACCTATGAGTGCAAACATATGGTTTCTGTCCTTCTCTGCCTGACTTATTTCACTTAGCATGACATCCTCTAGGTCCATCCACTTTGCTACAAATGGCCATATTTCATTCTTTCTCATTGCCATGTAGTACTCCATTGTGTATGTATATCACATCTTCTTGATCCACTCATCAGGTGATGAACATTTAGGCTTTTTCCATGTTTTGGCTATTGTTGAAAGTGCCACTATGAACATTGGGGTACATGTGCTCCTATGCATCAGCACTTCTGTATCCCTTGGGTAAATCCCTAGCAGTGCTATTGCTGGGTCATAAGGGAGTTCTATGGATAGTTTATTGAGAAACCTCCACACTGTTTTCCAGAGCGGCTGCACCAGTTTACATTCCCACCAACAGTATAGGAGGGTGCCCGTCTCTCCACATCCTCGCCAACATCTATAGTCTCTTGATTTGTTCATTTTAGCCACTCTGACTGGTGTGAGGTGGTATCTCAGTGTGGTTTTGATTTGTGTTTCCCTGATGATGAGTGATGTTGAGCATCGTTTCATGTGCCTGTAGGCCATCTGGATGTCCTCTTTGGAGAAGTGTCTGTTCATGTCTTCTGCCCATTTCTTCACTGGGTTATTTGTTT
>PJEM01010528.1:0-24279 GCA_004023845.1 Helogale parvula | reverse complement strand
TCAGTATTTTCTATATGTAAGGCAGTGTACCAGGATATGTAGGAAGTGTAAAGAATAAGGCAAGGACTTGGATCTCCAGAAGGTCATAACCATAATCCAGATAGATGGTTTAGGATATGTCATAGAGCAAATAAGTGAATCCATAAATAAAGCTCTACTAGACAAGACTCTTCAGCAAAAGGAACCCAATTCCTCATCAGTCCTGGGAGGGCATATCAAGAATCAAGACAAGTAAGCATGCCCAGAAATGAGAGAATCAGAAGTGACGCTAGGATTTTTAAAAATCAGAGTCTCCGCTCATCTCATGTTCTACTCTTTCCTTTGCTTTCTCAGAATAAAATGCTAGTAGGAATTAGTGGAAATTGTTAATCTGCCACAGCACCCTGACCTAGCAAACGACAGGGGTGCATTTGCCTCAGTCCCCAATCAGATGGAGAAAACTGTTTACCTAAATCATAGAAACACATCTTCTGCTGGAACACAGTGAAAATGAAGTAGTAACAAAAAAATCTAAACTCCAGTCTCCATTCTCTCAAAAGTTTACACAGATCTTTCCCTTGTGACGCGATTGTGTTGAAGTCTGCGTAATTAGAGAGTCCCGAGGCATAAGCCATTCAACTGTGACATCTGTATTTTAGCGAAGAGGGAAGGAGAGGGACTTTCAACAAAATTTACTAATTACTGTGCTGCTTCGGAAAAGTAAACTTGGCAAATTCAGCCCTTCTTGGCATTAAACAGATGTTGCCTTCACAATGGTAAACGGCCTCCATGACTCAGCCTTGAGTTGCAAGGCAGAAAAGGATTCACTAAAGCTGTCAGAGTGCTCACGAGGTCATTTGTGTCAACTCCCTGCCCCAGTCAGCATGTGACCCACTCTCTGCAAAGAGATGGATGGCTGGTTCCTCTCTATACGTTTCTCAGATGAAGCCTGACCGTCTCCCCCAGGAGACTTCTCCACTCCCTTGTTGTTCCAGGATTCCACTTCCTAAACAGGAGGATATTCCTACTTGTTCTGTTCTCTGCATGTGGCAAATACTCACTCAGTATCTTCTTCAATGTAACAGGGGCCATATGGTATCTCACAAAGCATATTTCTGGGAAGACTGGACCCTGCTAGAGGAGAATGTCTATACTTTCTCCGTATCTGAGCACGCCTCCGAGTTATGCATTCCACTCTCATCCAATTAGGCAAGAAGATCTTCCCATGTTTCTATTCTTATTAACAGAGCCCTTGTTTCTATTCTTCCCCTTCCCTTTTCATCTTTGTTTTCCTACTCTGGGCTTACCTGGCATCTAGGTGGATGCCACAACCTCCGGGCTGGTCTTCCTGTTCCCAACCTCTCCTCCCAAGCCATCCTGCATGCACATCCTTCCTCGATCTTCAGTATGCTTTTAGAAGAGAAGAAAAGAAACATAAAAAGTAGACACAAAAGAATATCAATAACCTAGGGATAAGCAAAGGTTTTAAAAACAGGAAGCCAAAATGAAAAGTATGGTAAGTTGAACAACCTTAAAATTGAGAACCTATGTTCATCAAAAGAAGCATTAAGAGAGTTTCTGAAAAGGCAAGCCACAGAGTGGCTCCATACATAAAACACATACCAGACAAAGGAATCAGAATCAGAATATAGAAAGAATTCCTCAACATTACACCCAGTGAAATGAACCAGACTCAGGAAGAAAAAGAATGCATGATCTCACTTATACCTGGTATCTAAAAAGTCAAATACATAGAAGCAGAGAGCAAAGGAAAAAAAAGGAGTAGAGAATAGAGTGGCAGTTACCAGGGACAAAGAGGTAGGAAAAAATGGAAAGATGTTGATCAAAGACTACAAATTTGCTGTTATGCACAATGAACACAGGACACCTGGGTGGCTGTCGACTGAGGGTCTGACCTCGGCTCAAGTCATGATCTTGAGAGAGCCTCACCTAGGGCTCACATAGGGTCAGCCTGTCAGTGCAGAGCCCACCTCGGATCCTCTGTCCCCCTCTCTCTGCCCCTCCCCTGCTTGCGTTCTATCAAAAATAAATAAACATTAAAAAAAAGAATGAACACATCTAGAGATCTCTCAGACAGCATGCTGACTATAGTTAGTAAGACTGTATTGAATAGCAGAAATTAGCTAAGAGAGTAGATTTCTGGTGCCCTCAACATACACACGCATAAAATGGTAGCTATGGAAGAAGATATGTTAGTTAGGTTTATGGCAGGAAATATATGTAGTAATTATGTCAAATCATGTTGTACAACTTAAATATATACAGTTTTAGCAAACAAGTGAATAGCTCCTATTGATACAAAGTTGAGAATCCTTTCATTAATGAATCACAAAGTGAAGTTGGAAAAACCCTAATTCCTAAAACTCTAATAAAGTCTGTCGGCTAGTTAATAGTATTGCATCCATGTTAATTTTTTTGTTTTAATTATTATATCATGATTAGGTGATCTTAATATTAGAGAAAGCTAGCTGAATGTTATATGGAAACTCTGTACTATTTTTGGAAGTTTTTGGTAAATTCAAAATTATTTTGGCATAAAAATGTTAAACAACAAAAAAAGGATTCCTCAAATCAATTAAAAAATGATTTCTATGTCTAATAGACAATGAACAAAAATTTAAATTTCTTGAAGGCAGATATCCAAATGACTGGGAAATCTATGAACACATACTTAACTTCATTCATATTTGAGAAAATAAACATTAAAACCACAATGAACTGCTACTTCATGCTCTATCAGAAAGGCTAAATAAAAAAGACAGAAAATACCAAGTGATGGTACTGAAATAGAGCAACTGGAACTCTAAAGCCTACCAATGGGCATGTAAATCAGTGCAACCATTTGGGGAAAACTGTTTGCCAGATCAGCTAAAGTTACACATACATATACCCTATGACCTGTAAATTCGATCCCTGGGTATGTGTGTCTGTGTGTGTGTGTGTGTGTGTGTGTGTGTATAATATATTATATATATATAATATGAGATATTCCAGAATATTCATTTGACATTACAGTTGACTCTTAAATAACATGAGTTTGAAGTACATGGGTTCACTTAGACATGGATTTTTCTTTTTATAAATACAGTACAGCATTATAAATATATCTTCCCTTCCTTATGATTTTCTTAGTGACATTTTCTTTTCTCTGGAGCACTTTACTGTAAGGATACAATATATAATACATATAACATACCAAATATGTGCTAATCAACTGTTTATGTTATTGCTAAGGTTTCCAGTCACCAGTAGGCTGTTAGTAATTAAGCTCATAGGGAATCAAAAGTTATACACCAATTTTCAACTGCATGGAGGCACTGCCTCTAACCCCTGTGTTGTTCAAGAGTCAACTGTATTCATAATAAACAAAGCCTGAAAACAACTCAAATGTTCAGCAAGAAGCTAATGAATACACTGTTGTGTAATCATACTATGAAGTACTAATTAGCAACAAGTATGAAGGAAATGCAACAACAGTGATACATCTCAGAAAAATGATGTTGAATGAAGGTAGCCAACACCAAAAGGATGCGTTCCACAAAGTTTAATTTACATAAAATACAAAAAATAGACAGAACTAACCTATGATGTTTGGATTCAGAATAGTGCTTCCCTTTGGGAATATTGACTGGTTATGGCTTTGGACATACTAGCAATATCCTGTCTCTTATTCTGAATGCTGGCTTCATGTTTATACATACTTGGTGGAAATTCATTAGGCTCCACACTTAACATTTGTGTTTTGTTCTATATTGATTAGACTTTAGTAAAATGTTTAAACAAAACAAAGTACATGTATTTCTCCTATGACGCAATAATTAGCAATGATTTTCTATCAACTATAAAACCAATGTAGGGGCTCAGTCAGTTAAGTATATGACTTTGGCTCAGGTCATGATCTCACTGTTCATGAGGTAGAGCCCCGTGTCAGGCTCTGTGCTGACAGCTCAGGGCCTGGAGCCTGCTTCGAATTCTGTGTGTGTGTCTCTCTCTCTGCCCCTCCCCTGCTCACACTCTGTCTCTCTCTCTCTCAAAAATTAAATAAACATTAAAAAATTTTTTTAAAAACAATGTAATTTTACAAACACACACACACATCTCTCCTTTGCATTTTACTTATGCAACTTCTTCTTACTGAAATATCCTTCAATCTCCATATGTGCCTAGTCTGATAAATCAGTATGTCCCAATGTACACAGGACAATCCTGATTTAAAGTTTTTGCCCTGGAGTAATTATTAAAAGTACCTGGAATTGTTGGAGATATTTAAGACATTTCCTCTACTTTTTGTAATTGTCTTTACCATACTTATTTTTTAAGTGTTTATTTATTTGTTTTGATAGAGAGAGAGTGGGGGAGGGGCAGAGAAAGAGGAAGAGAGAGAATCCCAAGCCGACTCCGTGCCATCAGCACAGAGCCGCACACAGAGCTCAAACTCACGAACCGTGAGATCATGACCTGAACCAAAATGAAGAGTCAGACACAACTGACTGAGCCACCCACATGCCCCTTTACCATACTTAAGAGTAAATTTCTAGTGACTCTCTTCCCAATTCTTTCCAAAGCATCCAACTCAGTTTTCAAAGAAATAACATTTCATGTAATGTGAAAATAAATTATATCTATATAATAACAAGTAAGACAGGCAGAAACATGGAGACAGACACTCCTGGCTCTTGGGTACTCAACTGATGGAGATGTGAAGTGGCTGCACCGTTAGATTTGCATCAGTATCATGCAGTGTGTGGTACAGGGGAATGAGGAACCTTTGTTGGTCTGCCTAGTCAGGTAAGTGGAGGATGGACAAGAGGATTTCTGCTCCGTATGTTTGTTTAGAAAACTAGTTTGGCCTTTAGGAAGACTTTTGGCTTCCTTCAGACTGAGTATAGATTTAGTCAAAGGTTTGAAAAGGCTTCAGGTTAAACTATATTGCTCTCTTGTAGACCTAAAAGTTAGTATTTATCTTCAGGGGTATTTCTCTTCCATAGATAGCCAGATTCTTGATCCAAAACCAGCCACGAAAGCTCAGCATCAGGACATGGCTCATCCTGGTGGTCCACAGAGTCCTCCCCGTGCCTGCCACCCTCTGTGAGTCACAGGTCGGCACACCCACAGAAGTCTGCCACCTCGTCATTAGCCAGTCCTCTGATGGAAAGTAGAGGGAAAGGAAGGAAACATAATGGGACTAGAGAAGGGACAGAGTAGACTAAAGCTGGAGATGACGTCAGGCTTCTGGGGAGGCTAGGAGGTGAAGAAATATATGGCAAGAAAGGAAACTCTTAATTCATACTGTCTTGAGAATATTTAGCTTGATGCTAAATTCCTTGGCATGGGCCACACGTGAGATTTAGAGACTCCCTACCCAATAAATTGCCTCTTCACATTATGCATTTGGAGGAAAAAAGAAACCCCAGAGATGAAATTTTTACCATCTAACGGTTCAATTACCCAATAGAGAAGACAGATTTATCATTTTGTTTGTTTGTTTGTTTGTTTGTTTTAATCTGGCAACACCCATTGTGTCCTAGTCAAGCCCTGGTCAGAACAAACTGACCAGAATGTCTAGAAGAGGGGAATTACTTCAAGGTGTTCTTCCATCCTGGATGCCCTTAACTAATGTATGGGATTCAGAGTCTTACAAGGAATGGAGTCAAGGTCTTAAGATTAACTGGTTCTTCTTACTGTTCTGCTAAAGCAACACTGACTTAGGGGCTACATATGCCCTAGGACAGAGGCTCATCACGTAACCCTGGTTGGAATGAATTCTTTTTATATGATTATTTTACCGTGGCAAAATCCTTCCTAATCACTTTTAGCGGTCCCGGAAATTCTCAGAACCTGGTCTACAAACTTACCCATCATGATTCGAGGGAGTATGAATGCAATACAGGCAGACGTAGGGTCAGAAGAGTCTACGGCCATACCACCCTGAATGCACCCGATCTCGTCAGAAGAGAATGAAAGGGGCAAAAGTAATGTAACAGGCACCAGGTCCCTTTCCTTGCGTTCCGATAGAAACTGGTCACGAGGCTGTTGGGGAGGGGACACATGGAACATTCCTATTCTGTGTCTCATAGCCTCCGGACAAGGGGCTGTGAATTCCAAACTTATTTCATATTCCAGTAGTTTTTGAACTAAAAAAAAAACAGCTACACTCTTTTTTTCCCAAATAAATAGATAAATAGATAAAGGTCTTCCCTGATTGAAGCAGGAGAGATGTACAAAGTTCCCACCAGCTCATGCTTCCCTGTGCCCCCCACCCCAGCAGCCTTTGGGGACACTGTACTGGGTAACCTGGCTTCTTAAAAGCCATTATAAAAACAGCCAACAACAAACAACCCAGCAGATGTGGTAATGAGAGCATTACAGGGCCGCCCTCCTAATTCCCAGAGTACAAGCATTGCCTTAAATGGTCATCTGGAGACAACGAGGGTCAACAGCTCAGTCACTATTTGAAAATGTACACAACTCCTATTCTCTCTTTCCCCCAGGAACAATACTCATGTTCATATGATCTTGACAAGAACTGTCCAACTTGATGCTAAATTCTTTGGCATGGGCCACATGTGAGATTTAGAGACTCCCTACCCATTAAATTGCCTCATCACATTATACATTTGGGTACCAGAAAAAGGGAGTACCAAACGCTGGAAACTTCTGAATTATACTGAAATATGACATAAAGAAAGGATGTGTTGTCCTCAGAGGCAAACACAGATATGCCTATAGTAACCTGGATAAGACCTCTCTGTTGGATATTAGGTTTTTTGAAAAGCAGAGACCACAGCTCTCAAAGCGCAGAGTAAAAAGTTCCCCAGCCTTTCCAAAGATCAGTGAAAAAGAAGACACCTTTCATGGGTGAAGACAGGTGAAACCCCCAGCAAAACTCAACCGTCTAGAGACCAATTCCTGCCCTAACCCTTCCTCTCTGACTCATTCCTGCTCAGGAATTAAAGGGCTGGGAGAATCTCAAGGTCAGAGGAGGAACAAGAAGAAGAGCGCACAATTCACACAAGGAAATGAAGGAAGAATATCTGCCCAGCCAAATTCAAATGTGCTGGAAAAGGGTGTGTGTTAAAATTGTGAATGAAACTGCAGAAAATCAAATTGTGCCTGCTTCTTCTACATCCTGTCGCCAGGTGCATCAGAATACACCCTTTTGAGAAACAGAAGGGGGAAAACAATGAATACATGTTTGTGTAGTTCTTCTAATGTTCAGTGAGAACAGTTATCTGATTTCATAACATTGCTTGTTCGATAGTTTTCCAAGCCGGAGGGTTGGCAGAGTATATGCGTCTGTGGGTGGAGGAGGGGCAAGGTAGGTTCTGGGGGAAGACAGAAGTCACCTCTGCCTTAGAAAAAGAACCAAAGAAACTGACATCCAAGTCAGTTTGGGCTGAGAACGGCGCCTTGCCTGGGGCCATGCAGTTCCCTACAAATTGAGATGGCCCTATCCATAGCTGGAGACACCCACAAATCTGCACCCCCCCAGAGATTTTACCGTGTCCTAACTTTGTAGCTGGACAGTGCATTAGGTTGAAGCTAAAGAAGAAGGTTAACTCCGTTTTCAAAAGGAAGACCTTCCAAAAATGAGTTTTCTAGAGAGTCTGAAGTCTTACAAGGGCTAGTCGTGTACAGAGTTTTCTAAAAGGTAAAGAAAAGCATTTTGGCTACCAAGCTGAATTTTCTCTACATAGTCATTTCACACCTTACTCACTTATTGTCTTCTTTTGGACCCTTTTCCACCTCTGCTCTCTACTTAGGCCCCACCCAAAGAAGGTAACTGATCTCCTTAGACTGTGTTACATAAATATGGAGACAGACCTATAGAAACCAGGATGAAACTCATTTCTTCACGGGCTTCCTTTGTGTGGTTGCCTACTTTTTCTTATGTACTTGGCCTCTAATAACAGCCGTGTGTTAGTTTGGGGTTTGGAGTTCAAATTTTGTGGTTTCCACTGAGATTTAGGGCAAGCAAGTTACTTACCTCCTTGTGTATCATTTTTCTTAATTGGTATTTTGTTGAAAAAATGGAAAAAACCTAAGTAGTATCAATTATTTTTTCAAAAAACTAGATTAAAAAAGATTTTAAAAAGTTAATAGTTTAAGATAAATAGGAAGAAACACACACACCGAAATACACATACACACCTTTACCTACTCACCCTTTCACACATTTAGACCTTTTATGCACTAATTCTTAACTCTTGTAGATACTGATTAATCTGTCCCCAATCTTTCCTATGTTTACACAATAATTATAAATGGAGTTCTTAATATTGGAGATTGGATCTTCTCAGTGGTCTGTGTTACCGGAGTTTTTGACAACTTCATAAGGTGTGAAAACTCTATTACAGATTTTTCTCCTAAAAAAAAAGTCATGTGGGGTACATAAGTGGCTCAGTTCGTTAAGCATCTCACTCTTGATTTTGGCTCAAGTCACAATCTCACGCTCTAATGATCTCAGGTCATGAACTCAGGTTTCTAAGTTCAAGCCCTGCCATCAGGTTCCATGATGGAAGTGTAGGGCCCACTTGGAATTCTCTCTCTCCCCCTCCCTCTCTCTCTGCTCCTCCCTTGCTCTCACTCACTCTCAAAAAAAAGAAAGAAAGAAAGAAAGAAAGAAAGAAAGAAAGAAAGAAAGAAAGAAAGAAAAGAAAAGAAAAAGTAACTTGATAGCCATAGGCTGGCTCTCTCTCTTCTCTCTTTAGCTCTGAGGCTGCAGTATCCACACATACTGTCTAGTCTTCTACTTTTCTTCTTTGAAAGAAGAAATTGCTTTTCTTCACCATTCACTTGCAAAAAGAGAAGTACCAGAGACGCACAGCGTCTCCTACCAACAGTATCACACCAGTCCATCTTTTGCAATCAAAAAGCTTAATTCTCCTTTATAACAGAGATTCCCTTCCTCCTACCCAATGGTTGGGAAGGAAGAATCTAAATACAGTGGCATCCTCAGCAACCTTTTCCAACACGAGACAGGATAAAACTTCCTTCTTTTAAAGATATACTATCCATTTTGAGTTTCAAATCCTAGTTAACACAATCACTTAATATACATTTAAGGGGCTGGCTGGCTTAAAATATACCTGGGTGGCTCAGTCAGTCAAGCGTCTGACTCTTGATTTCAGCTCAGGTCATGATCTCGCGGTTCATGAGTTCGAACCCCACATCAGGCACCATGCTGAACGTTTGGAGCCTGCTTGGGGTTCTTTCTCTCTCTTCTTCTCTCTGTCGCTCCTCTGCTCACACACACACTCTCTCAAAGTAAATAAATAACTTTAAAAAAATAAATAAATGAAATACAGTTAAATAGAACATAACAGAATTGTACACAATAATACAAAATCATTTCACCCCAAGTACCTCAACCTGATATCAAAGTTGTCTGGGCATCTGTTTCCCATGTTCCTCTCGTTTTCTGGAATTGCCAGGGTTGGGAAAACACAATAACACTGATGTCTGTTGCCCATCCACAGCATTACCTCACCTAAGAACATCCAACCTATTGTCGCCCAGCTTTGAAAGACTGGCCTCCATTAACTCTTTCAAAGCCTCTCCCTCAGGGTCCTGCTTACATGGCCCAGAGTCATGAAGTTGGCTTAGCCTTCTAGGCATTGGATTTCCTAATTCTGCTAACATATGTGATACCAAACAGGCTTTCCTTTCCTTTCTTCAGCCCTCACATGTTTTTTGTTTGTTCATTTCTCCCAAATTGAACAAAAGCACTGAAAGTTTTCCTCTAGCAAGACCGGAAGCCCTGGTACAGATCCTGACTCGCCATTTGTCACCTGAGCAACACCGGAATCTCTCAGCTGTTACATTTTCCTTCCGGGGTGGCTGTGAACACTGGAGGGGACATACATGTAACATGCTGGATACTGCACCATATCTTTGTTACTCCTGTTGAGAGCTAGAGACTGGTTCTCTTCCCCCTTGAACATGGTCTGACCTTAGTGACTTGCCTTTAAGAACATACCTCTGAGGCCAGGTCATATGTGTTTTAGCTTCAATGCAGGCCTTATAGAGCAGGAGCTATGCAAGCTTTGAGCTACCGTATAAGAAGTTCAACTACCTTGAGACCACTTGGCTAGAGAGACTTCGAGATTCCATAAAGTGGAGATCCCCATTCAGCTCGAGCTGTTTCAATCCCCTAGCTATTCACGTCATCCTGGTGGAGACCCCCAAACATTATGGGAAGCAAAAAAGAGGCCCAGGTGATTCCACCAAACTGCCCAAATTGCAGAATTATAGCAAAATAAATGATCAGCATCATCGTTGTTTTAAGTCACCAAGTTAGCAGCAAGAGAAAACAAGAGTACCCATACAAGATCCTTGAAGGAGAGACAGTGCCTCACTCATCTTTTTCCTCATGACTGTTAAACACAAGAGGTTCACAGGTGCCTATACACTCGTCATTGCCAAACAGATTCTGTGCCTGTCAGGAGAGAGTTGTTGAAGACAGAGGCTGGCACTGACCCAAGACAGTGAGAAGTTGAATGAAGCCATCTTGAAGCCGTTATCAATTTGTATCCCATTTGGAAGAGTACCCCTAGGTCTTTGGCTAGAATCATGAAGGCCCCCTTTAGAGCTGTGGAGATACAAGCAAACCCAACAAAGAGAACCTCAAAGGAGAATCTAGTGAGGTTAAGACATCAGGAGAATGTGTAAGGAGACCCCTCATCTTGAGGGGATTTACCTATGTAAGGAAGAAGCATTTGGGCAGAAAAGTAAGACTTTTACTTTAATTTCTATAAAGTGGAGTCGATGACTTTTACACCATACATAATATTTCCTGCCAAATCACGAGTAGCCTGAAATACACAACATTTAGTTGCCTTCATAAAACGCAGATATGCTAATAGCACCATTGATGTTGGGGCCATGGGCAGAGATCCCGGGGATGGGCTGTGGAGTGTAGGAGTGTTTACACCTCCCCAAAACCTCCGATGGGACATTTGGTACTTTAAAAGGATGTACGCTTTATGATTTTCTTTCTACTTTCTTTTTTTATTTTTTTCCAAGGAGCTTAGTAGAAATTCACTCTGGGAAATGAAGGAAAGGGACCTTTCAGAGGACATGATGCCGTCTTTCTTTAAAATATTTACCAAAGGAAATCATATGCAAAGCTATTTTCTTTGTGTGAACAGGATGTCTTCCATACATTTACATTTTCCAGACTAAACTTGAGATTCACAAACGTGAATTCATACATAATCCCAGACTCCCAAATATGCCCAATGGTATGTCAACCAACCAATCTTAAAAGCCTGGGAGGAAAAAAAAGAAACCCTAACTCTTTTACCCTTCCATTGAGCAGCCTCTTAAATGATGCTTCCAGTCAGGCTATAATTGATGAAAAAATAATAATTAGGTAAAATAATTTTGAACTGGATTTTATCGGATGTCTGAGTTGGAAGGTAGCTTAAAGATCATTTTTTATTTTTAAGAACTAGAACCACTCTTTAAAGAAATGCTGAAGAAGTCCCCTATGTAAAATAGACAATGTGAAGAGATTCTCTTGTTGGGTGGAGGCTGAGTGGGGCGAGTTAGGACACTGTGGTCACTCCTGAAATCCTTCAGCAGAATCTACAGCAGAATGTGAAGTGGTTTTCACGGATCTAGGTCCACCCTGTCTTTTTTTTTTTTTAACAAATCAGCAAATTAAGTTCTAGAGAAGTTTCCTGGGAGCCCAAGGTCACACAGCTGAGTCAATGGCATTACTAAGACTAGACCCCAAGACTTCTTAAATCTAGATTAGGCTCCACAGTCTCACTCCTGGTAAGTATGGACTGGCCATGTAAACCACTGACACTACACAGGCTCCATAATGTGATGGCAAGTATGTCACACACAGAGCAGAGCAGAAGCAGCTGACTATCATCATCTTGAGACAGGTACCCTAAAAATGTAGAACAGTACCTTCACCTAGCCTCCACTTACCTAAGGGACAAACCCAGGCTTCACCAACCAATCAGCATCACTCAAAGACATTGCTCTCCTACTATGAGACAGAGAGCATTGACATCTTTCACCTTTAAAAGACCCCTTGCACTCTTCTCTCCAAAATCTCATCCCCCTTCTTCCCCATAGTCTAAACTCTATATTAGATTGAGTACCCTGCTTGATAATATCACTGTTCCTACCAAGCACTCAATCTTTGGTCTTTTAGTATGTTTGTCTTTAACACTGCCCCGTATAATACCACCCACATTCATATGGATATGAATTTAAAGGCTGAATGAATAGAAGCAAACACTAGTAAGACACTCTGTGGATCCCATCAGAAGAGATGACTATGCTCAAATAACATACCTTTCCATAATATCCACAGTAGCATCGCCAATTCCATTTTCTAAAGAAAAAAAAAAGAGTTAAATTATTTAGAAAATGACCCCTAATTTTACTTTAAATGTTTCATGCAAATAGACAGCTAATATACTCGCAGTCATAATAGGTGTCCAGAAAAGAAACCACTGAGCTCTTGACTTTGAGTCTAAAGAGATTAAAACAAAAATAAAACAGATGAATCCACACCATCTGAACCTCATCGTCCTCATTCTCCATGGGTTTGATTAATGTCTTCTTGGGGCCAGTTGGCCAACACATTAAGCCTCACCAGTGCAAACATTTGAGTAATTCTGGAGTTTTCAGCTACATTTCTCAGAGCAAGCCAAACATACACCCACCATACCCCAGGCATGACTTCAGAAAATATTTCTTCATTTCCAATCTTTGAAAGAGCCTGAGTGTTGGTTACAGGAATTCCTGCCCACCATTTAAATGACTGGGTAATAATATAGATTTATTGAATCAGCAACTTGATAAGCAATATAAGCATTGAATTGCTACAGAAATGTAAAGGCTGATGTATGTGTGTACAGATAATTTTTATGAACAGGAAATAAAAAAAACAAGTTGGTAGCCATAAAGAACCTTGAACATGGGTTTACTTGATCAGACTGGACCATGGCCTCTGGCCTTACAATGTTACGATGCAATATAAAAATATAATTAAGCAGGTAGGCTCTGAAATTGACCACTGGAGTTCAAGTTCAAGTTCTGGCTCCACCCCTTCCTACTTATGTGACCTTGGACAAATTAAACCTCATAGGGTAGAGCAAAGGATTAAAATGAGTTAATAATAGTATCTGGCTCAGAGTAAGATCAAAATAACTGTTAGCTATTAGTGATTTTCCTCAGAGGGTGGTTGTATCGTAGAATGGTTTTAAGAATTCATATGGCATTATTGTGTAAACAATAGTACACAACAGAAAGAGTACCCAGTAGATGTTACTTCTCCTAATTATTAAATCACAGAAATTTAGAAAAGAAAGGAATTTTAAAGATTCACCAGACCAAAACTCTCACTTTGAATATGAGGAAACTCAAAACCAGAAGCAGGAAACAAATTGTCCATAGTCACTCAACCAGTGCATCACAGAACTGGGATTCCATTCATTCATTCTTTCATTCACCCAATTACATGTTCAGCAAGTACCAGTGATACATACTTCATTTCAGTTTCAGGTATAGGTTTCCCATGTCTGATATAGAATACAGTGGGGGACAAAGCCTGCGGGATTTCATTCTTCAGTCTTAGTCCGGTGCCCTTTCCACTATAGTGCTTATAGTGTGGAGTTGAACTAGATCAAGAGTAGACCTGATACCAATCTGAAACTATTCCCTTAACTAGCTAGTCAGGTAAATCTTCTTAGGTAAACCACTTGAGTTCTATGTGCCTCGATTTCTTCCAAGGTGAAATGGGAAGGCTGTTTTAAAGGCCATTCCAGATACAGCCAATTACTGTTCCTTCTATGACTCAGTCTCTTAAACGCTTATCTAAATCTTAATCCATCGGAAAACACTTTGTACTTATCAAAGATCTCCATTTCCAAGGAGATGTGGTATATATATACCATGGAGTATTACATGGCAATGAGAAAGAATGAAATATGGCCATTTGTAGGAAAGTGGATGGACCTTGAGGGTGTCATGCTAAGCGAAATAAGTCAGGCAGAGAAGGACAGATACCATATGTTGGCACTCATAGGTCTAACAGGAGAACAGGAGAAACTTAATGGAGGACCACGGGGAGGCAAAGAGGGAAAGAGAGTTGGGGTGAGAGAGGGACGCAAAACCTGAGAGACTATTAAATACTGAAAATGAACCGAGGGTTGAAGGCGGAGAGGGAGGGGCAAAAGAGGTGGTGGTAATGGAGGAGGGCACTTGTGGGGAAGAGTCCTGGGTGTTATATGGAAACCAATTTGACAATAAACTATTTAAAAAGAGAGAGAGAGAGAATGAATTAATACCTGTTCACAATCTACCAGATAGGGTCAAACCCAATTTCTGTTTCTACAGTTAGACAAGTACAGAAGGAAGGAAAGAAGGAAGGAAGAAAGGAAGGAAGGAAGGAAGGAAGGAAGGAAGGAAGGAAGGAAGGAAGGAAGGAGAAAAAGGCAATACACCCTCCTGTTTCTGAAGCAAACACCACAATTTCCCATGTTCTGAGATGCTTCACTAATTGTAAAACCCTTGACTTATTCAGTGATGCTGTTTCAAGGAGAGTCCTGCAAATCCAGTTAATTAACTGGAATAAGGCTGATGGTGACACAGGCCTTGTAGTTTTCAAGGGAAACAGTAAATACTAACAAAGCACCTAACTTTTCAGATACTCCTCATTCAAACCTATCTGGCATTCATCTGAGAAAAAGGCAATAATACGTTCAAACAGGTCTGGAACTTTAAAAACCAACATGTGTATTAAGTTTTTAGCCTCTTACAGAACTTCAAAATAAAATATCTTAAGAGTTCCCATTTACTTGTGATATTTCAGACTTAACTTCATACCAAAGAAAAACAAATTTACTATAATGTTCAAGTCTCTGGGGTCAAGGGGATGGATTGTTTAATTTAGGTATGAGTATCATCTGTGGTAAGCAGTTTTCATAGATTGCACTCAAATGATCTTCACTGGTATTCAAACCCTTGTGTAATCGCATTCCTTGGCACAGGGGATGGATCTAGTGACTTGATTCTAATCCATAGGATACACTGAAAAGGATAGACTGACTTTCATGATCAGGTTACAAAAGACAAATTTCTGTCCTTCTAGATTCTATTGACTTCTCAGTCTGCATTCTTTGATGAATGTGGGAGTGACTCCCATGGCAAGGAACTGAGGGTTGCCTCTAGACAGTATCCAGTGGGAAACTGAGGCCCTCAGTTTGACACACACACACACACACACACACACACACTTATAAAAATCAATCCTAGTCATCTAAGATACTGAATCTCTTCATGTGTAGGCTTGACACTATTTTTTTAATGTTTATTTATTCATTTTGAGAGAGAGAGAGAACACCCATGAGCAGGGGAAGGATAGAGAGAGGTGGGGAGAGAATCTCAAGCAGGCTCCCCACTGTCAGCATAGAGCTAGACACGGGGCTTGATCCCACAAACCCGTGAGATCATGACCTGAGCCAAAACCAAGAGTCAGATGCTTCACTGACAGAGCCACCCAGGTGTCCTATGGCACTACTGTTTGACTCAAACCGGATCAAGACAATAAGTACATTAATAGTGTTATATCCCTCTTTCCCAACAGAATCAGTCTAAACCTGATTCCTCTATAAGGCTGGCCTCTTCTATCCAGAGTGAGCTTCAGACATTAACTTTTCTGGGCATTTGCCTTACCCTCAACATGGCTCTCTAATTCCTGAGACAAGAATTCTGTACTCCTCAATTGGCCACCAAAATAGCCGAAGACAGTAAATATTGGGCACATGGCCACACTTGATCTTCTCCAGTCCCAGTCCTGGAGACTAGAACTGAGCTCTCTACTTCTGGCCACACTGTGAAGACCTGCTTCGATCATGGAAAGCCGCTACCTATTTAAATAAACTTAGCTATACCTAATCCATTAACTTTTTGGATGGTCCTTTGGAACATCAGTATGATCAGTAAAATCCCTTCCAGGGATTTAAAAATGTACCTATTTTGGGCGGCTTTCCAAAGTATCCCTTCAGGTGTTAAAGGCTCTGAACTCTAAACGAGACCTAGTTTTTCTCAAACTAAATGATCTAAAGATCTCTTTTTCTGAGAAAAAAAATTCACGACCTAAGATAAACCCTGGATGGTATCAGAGAATATCCTGAATTGAAGCAAAAGTTGAGCAAGATGACAGATCCACGCCCAGTCTGAGGGTAGTAGTCAACAGACTTTTATACTGCCAATGCAATGGCCGGTATTAGGGGCCATCCAATGATCTCTTTTTAGGAAAAACACTCTAGTGGGGTTATCAAATAGTATGAGACAGTATTGGACCATTCAGCGCCAGGAGTTGATATGTGCAGTTCAGAGATCATCAGGTATGGCTAAATCAAAAGAACTTAGGGTTTACTGTAGGGAATGAGCTTTTTTATAAGGTCTGGAAAATAAATGGAAGTATCCAAAAATACACCATTGTTCCTTTAATTATTTCTAAGAAAGCATGATTACAAAGGCAAATTCATACAAAACATCCTAATTTTATATTGAAGGAGTTCATCTCTGTGCTACCTAATGGCCACTCCAGGAAATCCAAACATAGATTTTGTTTAAAAGGTATCTGATCAGTGTGATTCTTCTGACTTGGGAATTTTACCTTGGAAAGCTAAAAATCAAGAAGAGGTATTGAAGGAAAAAGAATAGAAAGATAAACCATCATACTAGAGGTAAAAAAAATAGTTATAAGCAATATTTTTTAAGATTTTTAATGCTTTACTCATTTTTTGAGAGAGAGAGACAGACAGACGGAGCAAGAGGAGGGGAGGGACAGAGAGAGTGGGAGACACAGAATCCAAAGCAGGGTCCAGGCTCTGAGCTGTCAGCACAGAGCCCGACATGGGGCTCAAACTCATGAGCTGTGAGATCATGACCTAAGCCAAAGTCAGATGCTTAACCGACTGTGCCACCCAGGCACCCTGTTAGCAATATTTTTAAACTCACAAGAAAAACTAATGATTATTAGAAATCTAACTTTTGTCAACCAAAGAGGAAATTTTTGTCAAAAGGGTTTGAAATATGTCAAAACGATTAGAGATTTAGCAGAATATTTTGACGATGAAAAGTAACCTCTGTGATCTGGACAGAATAATTGGCTCATGTTTTTTAAAACGAAAGCCCAAATCCTAATGTTACATGTATACATATATTAGCCATACAATAATTTGCAGTAAAGGATTCAGGAGACTTCTCTTTTGTTTTTTAAATAAATCTATTAACATTGAGCCAGCTTTGTAAATAACGCTTTTTTTAGACAATTCAGTATTTCCTTCAATTCCTGCTGACCTCATACACCTGCCAGAGAAGCCTTCTTGCCTCAGACCTTTCACATTCAGAGTCTGCCTTAACAGTAGTCTTTTATTGCGGTTTTTAATCTTTAAACTTTTAACTTAATCTTAATATGCCTTTATTTGTACTTAGACATATACAAATACATAAACGTGAAAACGGGTTATTTTAATTAAACATTTTAACTTTATCAGCATATAAAATAAAACAATGTATGTGTATGGATTTGTGTGTATGTATAATTGAATTTACCATCCGAATAAACTGTAACGATTTCCTCAAAAGACAAACCTTATTTATTATTTTGCAATACATTTATGTGTCTCTAAAATTATTGTACCAGTATTATCTCAACAATTTATATTAATTATTCCCTTAATAAAGTAAGCAGCTTTTGTTTTTCCAGACCTGAGAGAAAACTAGAAGCAGGAACCCAAAAGAGTCTAGCTAATTTTTTCACACATATTTTATATCACTGATGAATTTTAAGGTAGAAAACTAAGCATAGGGGCGCCTGGGTGGCTCAGTCAGTTGAGCATCTGACTTCAGCTCAGGTCATGATCTCATGGTTCATGGGTTCAAGCCCCATGTCAGGCTCTGTGCTAAAAGCTCAGAGCCTGGAGTCTGCATCAGATTCTGTGACTCCTTCTCGCTCTACCCCTCCCCTGCTTGTGCTCTGTCTTTCTTTCTCTCTCTCAAAAATAAATAAACATTAAAAAAATTTTAATACTTATCAAAACTGTAATAAAAAAAGAAAAAGAAACATACACATTATATCACTTAAAGACATTTGCATATCCTGTTAAGGTACTGTTATTTACATATAAAGAACAATGGAAATTAAAACTATATTTAGTAACTAATATGTGCATCTTTTCCTTACTTAAAAATTGCCCATATATCCAAAGCTTGTGTATTAATTGAATTAATATTAGTAAGGTTGACTAAAGATCTAGAAATTACAATTTAAGCTAATATAATGTGGTCCATATGATTTGTAAATTACAAGAATTCACAAGATCAAATCTTCTTAAAAGGCCTGTACATGTTCACATAATTAAATATGATCTCATAATCCTGTAATCTTATTTTATTTGTTTACAATTTTATTTTTAAGTAATCTCTGCACCCAGCGTGAGGCTCGAACTTACGACCCCGAGATCACGAGTCACACACTCTACCGACTGACCAGTCAGGTACCCCAAATATTCTTTTAATTTTGATAACTTCCTGACCTCACAGAATTTAGGTAGGAATGTTTCAATCTTTAGAAACCCTTCAATCGTGAGAAATGAAACCCAAACCTGGCCTTCAGTAAAATATGGGGCTAATGTTACGTTTACATGCTGCTAAAATCAGGGAGATGACATACAATTGTCTTGAAGCTAAGTTTCAGTCTCCAAAATTTGACTAAGAGGTATCTGTTTATCAGTAATATTACACACATTCCTTTTAATATGAGTTAATCTCTAGATCACACATGCAAAAAGTACACCTGTGTGCTCTCTCAGGACAGAACCCCATGCCCAGTGGAGTGGGCTTTCCATACAATGAAGAGTCTGCGTTGTTTCCCCACTCCTAGGCCACCTCTCTCATGTTTTTCTCCACCAGCAAGACTTACCCTCCGTGAGTATAAAGATAACCCCCATCCCCCGTGTGTGTTTCACTCTCTCTGTCTCTCAGTCTCTCTCGTTCTCTCTCTCACACATGCATGCATGTGCATACACATGTCCGTAATCAGTGACTTAGATTCCGACTGTGTAAACAACCGTCTCAAACAGCCCAGCTTCTCCTTTCAAAGAGTCTGATTCACGTGGGAACCACCCAGAGCTGGTTGCCTGCCTGATAACACCATTCCAGAAATGGCCCTGACCCCTTGACTGTTCCCTCAGAAAGCAGTGGCATCTCAAGCTAAGTCCTAACCTGATGACGGCAGCCACTTCTGCAAGTGTGGGTGTCACTCACGTCAAATGGTCTATTTTTTTTCTTTGCCAAAAATGTCCCAACTCTGTCTTCTCACCAGCCCCTGTATCTACACTTGAAAAAAAATCAGAAGACCTCTTTTTTTGAGAGAGAGAGCGAGCGCACATGTGAGTGGGTGAGGGGGCAGAGGACAGGGCGTAAGAGGGTGGTGAGAGAGAGAGAGACACAGAATCCTAAGAAAGGTCCATGTTCAGTGCAGAGCTCGATGTGGGGCTCGATCCCATGATCCTGGGATCATGACCTGAGCCAAAAACAAGAGTCAGGAGCGGAAACAAGAGTCAGACGCTCAACTGACTGAGTCACCCAGGTGCCCCACAGAAGACCTCTTTTTAAATACCAGTAGTCCCACCATGTGCAACCTTACTACTACTCTTATATTTCCCAACAGCCAAGGTTGACTCCCGCCCCCACCAATGACCGACAGAAAAAAACACGAGCTGAGTGCCTACTAAAATGCTGTTCAAACATTTAGGGACCGTCCACCGTGTTCCAGTCTTCATCATCTTATTATATACTTTCACATGGAGCAGCCACATAACTTAGTCTCATAAGGACTCTCTAGGGTAGGCATTATTATTTCTACTTTTACGGAAGGTGGAAAGGAAAAATGAAGTTCAAAGACTTTAAAGAGACTTGCCCAAATCGGAATACTACTAAGGAGTTAAGAGTCCAAATTTGGTTGAAGCCAGATGTGACATGACGGCAGATGTCTTTTTACCGCCTCTTCCCAGATGCTTTGACATTTTCCTGTAAACGAACACCTTGAGCTGGTGAGGCTGCGTCCCACACCGTGCCCGCCGTCTTTCCCATAGAGATCCAAGGATGGTACGCTGCCATTATGTGCGTACCCCATGCAAGTCATTGCCGCTCCAAGATGTGTTTTCTGTACATTACTCTAGAACTTGAAGGAAAAATGCAAATATTCCTGAAAGCACCACAGTGATGGAAAGTCACGTTAAAGTAGAGGTTGGGGATGGCAAACCATAGGCCCACTGCCTATTTTTATGCAGCTCAGGAGCTAAAACTGAATGGTTGAAAAAAATCAAAAGAATAATATTTGATGACATGTGAATATTACGTGAAGTCCAAATGTCATCAATAAAGTTTTATCGGAACACCTACACTTGTTCACTTAGCTATTACCTGTGGCTGCTTTGGCATCATGACAATAGAGTTGAACAGCTACAACAGATCATATAGCCTGCAAAGTCTAAAATACTTACTATCTGGCTCTTTCCAGGAAAAAAAAAACCTGCTGATCCCTGGTGTAAATGATTTATAAGAGAGCTATTTTAGAAGCAAGAGGTTTTGTTTTGCTTGAGAGGGCTAAGGATGGAAGAAGGGAGGAGTGCAGGGATAAATGGATGTTTAAAACCACGAGAAGTGGTGTCATGGTGAGGGAGAAACAAAGAATTCAGAAAGAAAAAGATTTATCAGCCTCATAATGTGGCTTAAGTCCACTGGAGGCATGGGAAAAATAAAATGCCAACTATCCACTTTAATCAATCAATTCTAATACAAATAAAAGTGATGATGATAATTAACATAATAATAGCACATGTAATAAATAGCACTTCATATGGCTTGGCACTGCGCTGCGTGCTTTCCATGCTCAGGCTCAGGGTAAAGCTTACCATGATCCTATGTGACAGACAAATACTATTACTTCACTTTTTAGATGAAATTATGGAACAGAGGGGCACCTGGGTGGCT
This sequence comes from Helogale parvula, assembly GCA_004023845.1. Taxonomy (NCBI): domain Eukaryota; kingdom Metazoa; phylum Chordata; class Mammalia; order Carnivora; family Herpestidae; genus Helogale; species Helogale parvula. Next base: position 3,243 of record PJEM01010528.1, on the reverse strand, counting down.
CAGTTGGCTGACATTCTGGCTTCAGCTCAGGTCATGATCTCGTGGTTTGTGGGTTTGAATCCTGCGTTGGGCTCTGTGCTGACAGCCAGCTCAGAGCCTGAAGACTGTCTTTGGTTTCTGTGTCTCCCTCTCTCTCTGACCCTCCCCTGCTCATGCTGTCTCTCTCTCTCTCAAAAGAATTTAAAAAGCATTAAAAAAATTTTTAAGTCAACCTAAAAAAACAAAATTAAGGCACAGAGGGGTTGAGTAATTTGCCCAAGGCTGCATCACTTGAGAACCTACTGCCTGAAAAAGGAAGTTCATAGAAAAATAGAAAAATACTTGCAAATCACTACTATTCCTTTAAAAGTGTTCACTTTTCTCTGCCTCTCCCCTACTCGTGCTCTCTCTGTGTCTCAAAAATAAATAAATATTTTTTTAAAAAATTTATAAGAAAGAAAAGGGGCACCTGGGTGGCTCAGTAGGTCAAGCGTCCGACTTCGGCTCAGGTCATGATCTCACAATGCAGGAGTTCAAGCCCCGTTTCAGGCTCTGTGCTGACAGCTCAGAGCCTGGAGCCTGCTTCAGATTCTGTGTCTTTTTCTTTCTTTGTTCCTCCCCTACTTGTGCTCTGTCTCTCTCTGTCTCAAAGATAAATAAATATTTTTTTAATTTTTTAGGTGTTCACTTTTGCCAAGGATGCTTGTATTGATTATAAGAGTTACCTAGATCTTTTTCTGGAATGGTCCTAGAGCTAGAGGTTTAGTCATTGGTCTTGATGACAAAGTCTCCAGGCTTTGAGGGGATATTCAACTTTATAAGCAATGTGAAGCCAGGTCCCCTGAGTGATCAGGCTACGAGGTAATGCTCTGAGTTCAAAACAAGATGTTCCCGTCACTTTGAGCAGTATGTTTCTTGGTAAGATCCTTTGCCTAACTTGAAAGACTGAGAGAGACTTTGTTAGAGAGAAAAAAAAAAGGCCCAATTTTGGTCTTTTTAGCGCTTCCAATCAAACCAATTCTGTAAGTCAGTTATGCCTTTAGGTCACTGAAAAATTTAACCTTAACATTCCATTGATTTTTTTCTTTTCAACGTGACCATGTAGCCAATCCTTTTTCAAGGTGTAACCCATTGAAGCAATCTTGAAAGATGGTAAATTATGGAGTCAAAAAGGAAAGATCCTCATCCCTAGTTCCATCATTGCAGGCTGTGTGATCTTGAACAATTTCCCTGAGTCTCAATCTCCTCGTTTATCAAATGAGAATACCTTGTAATTTTCACAAGAAGTCTGGGAGAGAATTAAGCAAAACGTCTTGAAGCATGCATTGTATACAATGAACCAACTTCTCTCCATACATCTAGAATGGTACTAGTTACCGGGACGCCTGGGTGGCTCAGTCGGTTGAGTGTCTGACTTCGGCTCAGGTCATGATCTTGCAGTTCATGAGTTCTAGCCCGGCATCCGGCTCTGTGCTGATGGCTCAGAGCCTGGAGCCTGCTTCCCATTCTGTATGTGTGTGTCTCTTTTTCCCTCCCTTGCTTGCACTCTGTCTCTCTCTCAAAAATCAATAAACATTAAAAAATAAATAAAATTATAGAACAGTACTAGTTACTTATCATCATTGGGATCATTAAGAACACAGTCAACTCAATTCTATAGACTGAGATTCAGATACAACCAGGTACTGGGTGAGAAAGACTGCCTGAGGACTCAATAGAATGTAGATGCAACAAAGAAATGATCAGCATAACGTGGGGCACATGGAAGGTGCTGGTTTCTTTGCCTCCCTCCAGCAGGTTAGAAGGAAAGTGAGCTGAGGTTCTCATCAAAGACAACAGCAGCGCCCCTCCACACTCATCCTCGAGGTGAGCTTCCAGGCACCGGTGTGTTCCAAAATTGGCGATTCTTTTCCTCTAAGAAGGCACTTTCGAAGGATAGGAGAGGGATATTGATTGGCAGAGAGGAGAGGGGAAAGCATTCCATCAGGCATTTCACAGGATGTATCTCCTTTGATTAAAAACTAATGGGAATCACACCGGCCCCTGTAATGGATGTGACAGCACCACATAGTTACTCCTTTCCTGAACTGGCAGCACCCCACAAGCCCCTTTTCGCCCTTGAATCTAACTATCCATTTACTTGTTTCTCTCTGCTTCTGGATGGTGAGCTTCTGGAGGGCAGGGGCTAACAATAGTCTTTTATTTTTCAACCTTATATCTATGGTGCCTAACACAGAGCAAATGTCCAAGTTGTCCATGATGAATAAATGAATGGTTTCCAAGGAAAATCAGAAGGAGTGAAAGTAGAAAAAGGAATGGGAAGCAAACCTCTCGCCTCTCATGTTACTTTCAGCCAATGGGGTCCCTGGGGAAGAGGATTCATCCCAGACCCAAGGGGAGAAGTTTCACCTGCCTGAGCTCAGAGCACCTCAAACCCTTCTCCTTTGGTGAGAGAGAGGAGAGGGTGTTGCTTGGGCTGCAGAATCATCCCAGTCAGCTGATATGAAAGCTGTCTACAACCTCGAAAAGGGCCAGGACACGTTTATAGTGTGTTCTAAGCATTTCACAAGCCTTCAGACAAGACGTTGCCTGATCGCGGGTCCCCAGTGACTTCCTGAGGCCAGTGTTTCTCTTCTGATATCTCTTGGCTAAAAATATCCTGCTAACCACCCAAGAAAACCCTTGTCTTTGTCTCTTCCAATGGTGTCGATGATATGTCAATGCACCCCACCCCCAGCCCCCACCCCGGCAAGAGACAGAGTATCGCTAGCGTGTCTCTTTAAAGAGGAGTTCTTTCGGAAGGCGGACCAAGCTACAATAAGAGCCTTTGGCAGTGCAAGGTTCAGGGCTGTTGCTGTAGCAACACCCCCGCACCCTTAGCTGAGTATCCAAATAAATAGTTTGTTCTTTTTTTTCTCCCTAAGTAAGTGACAGAGACAGAGAGGATCGATGAGACTTGCCATGGGCATCTATTTGGAGTTCAGGAGTTAGTGAAAAATTAGTTTCCTAAAACAAAGAAAGCAAAGCCTCCGGTTGGGGGTGGGGGGGACCCACGCCCCTCAGCCCCTCAAAGGCAGACGCTGTAAAATGGAAGGGAACCGAGTGCTGGAACCTCAGCGGGAGCCGTTGCTTTGGAGAAAAGCTCCAGGCAGCAAACACCCAGGCCGAAAGAAAGAAAGCTGCTGGGCGGCCACATTCCAGCGGAGGGCTTGGCCTGACCGCTGGGGGCAGGGTGCCAGCCCACCCCCACCCCTACCTCCTCTC
>PJEM01010527.1:0-61781 GCA_004023845.1 Helogale parvula | reverse complement strand
GGGGGGGGGGGGGGGGGGGGGGGGGGGGGGGGGGGGGGGGGTCCCGTTCGCTGCCCCGTCGCCTGATGGCAGCACCAGAGGTCATTCTGCTGATGTTGCCAATGAGCTCCGGCTTGGAGTTTTAATGGGAAGTTATTGAGGAGACCAGCGTGGTCTGCATTTTAATCCCCGCCACCCTCCCCTCCCCCACCCCCAATCTCTGCCTTTATTGCGTGTGGTGTGGCCTCGGATCGCAGTGTTTCTAACATACGTGATGAGCTCACTGTCAGACTGTTGGGGCTTTTGTCTTTAACAATAAGCATTTAGCTCAACTCAATGAATAGAAATTGCTTTAGTGAATTACAAAAGCCAAGGTCTTCTCGGTGCAGGACCGGCCTACTGTAATTATTTTTAACGTTGTTATTTTTTGCAAATGTCCTAACTTCAAATTTGACTAAAAATGCAATAAATTCACTTAGCGTTTAAACTAAAATAAATTACTAGCAAATCAAAGCACCTGCTGATGGGTGGGGAAAGTTCTCTTCAGGTTAAAAACATACACACTGTAAGTACATTATTGTAACCCTGCGGCTGGGCGTCGGCAGCCGTACCTAGCACTGGACCGGCTGGCTGAGTTTTAAGGCGCCCCCGCTCCCCCGCACTGCCGGGCTGCCTGAGGTAGGACAGCTTCTCCAAACTCAGCAAACAAGGGACGATTGCCCTCGGAGGCCACGGGGGCCAGCCTCCCCAGAGGTCCAGTGAGCGGCCTCCTTCTAGAAATCCCTCTGCCCCTGGCCTGCAGTTGCCGAGAGAGCGGAATGCTTCCCCTAAACTGCTGTAATCCAATAAGCTTTTGTGTTTAGCATCTTGTTTTGAAAGTTATATGGCGCCCCAGCCTGTGTCTCCTCTGGTCCTGGCAGGCAGGTGAGCGCCCGAGGGCCGGATCATTATTCCAGGCAAGAGGCCTGCTCAGCCCCGACCAGAATGTAATTTGTAATTAACTGTCATTTACTTCTGTCTGCATTGACTTGCGGTTCAAAAGACAATGTAACTGGGCTGGTCACTCGCTTTCCTTTGTTGTGGATATTATGTCTCTCAGATCTGGTTGTTTTCATAATATTTAGAAACCTGGGGCTTACTCTCTTGAAACCAGAAGGAGAAGGGGAATTCACGGAAATAAATCCAACGCAGATAATTTGTTATGCCGAGGCACATCAAACATTCTATTTGATGCAATGGGATAAACCACCTTACAGAAGAAACGCATCCGGTTTAAGCCAGATAATTTAAATGGCCGCGTGAGCAGTCTGCTGAAGTACACCTTTTCAAATGCAGCCTTCAAAAGGCGATCCGTTCTGTTGCTGCAGACGCTAATTTATGCTCACTTTTTCAGTTTAATTATTTGCTTGTCACACTTTTCATTAGGAGAAAAACAAACAGTGTGTGGATGGGCCCCGGATTGGGTCTGTGTTTCCAAGATTGGCAAGTAATTCCAAGTTTGACGACTAGGAAATTAACAAAGCTCACAGTCCATTTGAACAGAGAAGCCTCTGTAAGTACTAAGAGGTTTTAGAAGGAAAACATCAGACGTTTCTGCAGGGAGCCCTGACCACCACCCTCTTTCCTCCACGTTTGGGGGGCCTGGTCCAAGAAGGCCTGGAGGGAGGTTTAAATTGTTCCCTGAGAAATCTCGACTCCGCCTGCAAACAGGAGAGCCTGAGTTTTGACACTTTTTATTTTTCCTCCAAAGGTGCCACACAGCGGCGGCCAGCATCAGGCCAGTCATGAGGAAGTGTCATTGTGTGCCTGTGAATGGAGCCTCCCCCCAGTCCTCTCCCCCTGAAAGCCAGGCTCTTGACCGAAGCTACTTCGCCTCTAAAGGCTGAAACGCAGAGGGACTGAATTGCCTGCTTATCTTGGAAAACATGGAGCCATTTCAATTCCGTGTTACGGGCCCCGTAACATCATTTTCAAAAGCATCAAGCAAATGAGGTCTGAGCACAAAAACAGTTCAGACTGTGGTGATTGGCAGGGCGGTCCATCAATTTCAGCTCCCAGCCCAGAAAGGTAGGTCGGTCACCACTGCACTTCCAACCCTCGAGCGCCCCAAGTTCCGCTGTGAGACCCACAGATGCAAAATATCCCCGCGGGGACAGAGATCTCTCCAGAGACGCACCTAGTGTCTGGGTGGGGAGACAGTGTGGGGAGGGGAGAGAGCAGAAAGCTTCAGTTTGGACCAAAGCAAGGAAGCTTCAGCTCCGAGGGGCCGCCAGGGGAGGGTCCCAGCGGTAGGGCGGGCGGGGGCGGGGGCAGCGCGCCTCCCCAGGAGTCCCCAGCGTGTGGGAAATGCAGAGGAACCGCAGCAGGGCGGCTCAGAGCCGGCCCCTCAGGAGTATTAGAATGCATTTCACGCTCGGCTTCCTCAAAACTGCGGAGCTCAAATTTACACCTTATTCGATGCGCTCTCCCTGCTGTTAATTGGTAAAGGAGCGCTGACCCTTTTGATCTGGGCTGCAAGCCTCTAAATGCCCAGGTCGGCGAAACTGTTTTGCGGGACAGCCCGCAGTGGCCCTGGACGACCGGCCGTCCCTTCTTCTCTGGTCTCTTTTCTTCCCTTGGCTTTCTTGCCTTTGCTTTTCATCCAAGTCGCACAGAAGTAAGAGATGACAGTTGTTAAAGATATGCTGGTTTAATTACTTGTCAGCTTACTGCGGGTATCTGGGCCAGTCCACGCAGGGGCTTAACTTCCTTCCAGTAGCTTCGACCCTGACCAACTGCTGCAGCTTTCATATTGAGCCCTCCAACTCTGGATACATTTATGATAAAAGATAAAATAGGAGAGCCGTCTCTCTGACTCGCTAGCGGAAGCCGTCAGCCTCCTGCGTCCCTGCTGGCCCCCACAGATGGCCGGCGGGGGGACATCGACCACACTGCTATTTCGGGGAGCAGGAGCAGCGGGCTCCCAGGCCACCTTATAATTTCCCTGGGGCGACACTAATGCGGAGCGCCCCGCGCAGGCACAGAGCCGGTGAGAAGGCACAGGTGTGGTGAAGGGCTGGAAGGAGAGTCCAGAGGAGACAGTGATGGAAAGTGCTGGGCCTTCCCTGCCTCCAGCACTTCCCAGGTCCAACACGGGGAGGCACTGGCACTGAGTTTTCTGCCTGGATACTCACCTGATGCCCTGCATCTAACCTCACGTCTCCTGTTTAAGGTTGCACTAGTTACAGAGCATGTCTGTGTTTTAAACCCGCTGGACAGGCCTGCATCCCTTGCTTTTGACCTCTGTGTGTAGGACCCACCCCCCACCTCCAGACAGACATGGAAGTGGGGGGGTGGGGGGGTTGCTCAGCACCACTGCGGACTCCAGGCAGCGCCCTGTTGGCCCCTCCCCCCCAAGGTCCTCCAGCGAGTTTCATTCAGGGTTTTGTTTTGTTTTTTAGCCCTTAGCCCTGTCTTTGTTACCCACGAAGATACATAGTTTCCATTGACCAGAAGCCGATTACCCGTTACTATAGTTTCCCTATTGCTCAATTCAGGGCCCTGACAGCCCAGGCAGTGGGCTGCAGAGTCCAGTCAGCACCCGGAGACCCAAGGACCCTCCACCCGTCTTCACCCTCTGACTAGTCCTTGGCTTCCTGAGCTGCACAGCGCAGGGCTGGGTCACTGTGGCCACTTAACCCCAGGGTGTCCGGTTCACCTCGGGAGGAAGGCAGAGCCGTGGCCGCTGAGGTCAGAGGCTGCCCTGGGAGGGCCTGGAGCTCCGGCCTGGGGTCCACGCTGTCCTCTGCCCGCCTGGGTCCTGGTCCTGCCTGTGCTCTTCGGTTCCGGGCACAAAAGCGCACCCTGCAAAGACACATTCCATGCCCCCCTGAAATTGCCAGACCCAGAAAGGTGCGCAGAGGGAGCTGGCAATGTGGTCTCTCGAGAGAGAGGAGACCACGGAGCAGCCCCGAGTGCGGTGGCACAAGTGAGGCATTCTGGGAGGCGGAGGGACACAGACGCAGGGAGGCCCGGGCATCGCCCTGAGGATTAGCACCAGGGCTTTTGTGCCTTTGCAAGGCCATGTCCCCATTCAACCAAGGATGACTAGGGAAAAAGTTAATTTGATTTGATAGCCGAAAAGGTCACATGTTCTGTGGAGTTCTGTGCCGGGCTCCCTCCCCGGCCCGTCGCCCCACCGCCAGCAGCTGTGAGGAGGTCTTCTCTGCAGCGGCAGGCCCTGGCTGCACCTGCCTGTTCTGGGGCCTCCTCCCGAGAGCCACCGAGGCAGGGCCACACCACCCGGCCCTCTGCTGGCCCACGGCCGCCTCCGAGCGTCCCCTCCGGTGCCTCGCGTTTGCAAAGTAACACAAGACCAGAGGCAAACTCCAAAAAACCTCCTCGAGCAGCAAAATGAGAAGAGATAGGAGAGACCCCATGAAAGGTGAAATGTGACCGTCCCCAGTAAAAGTGCAACCTTGCTCTCAACTGGGATTTGACATTGCTGAAGGTTTCGTCTTGATTACTTTCAATAAAATTCAAAGTAAGGACGGCTCTCTTGGCTCACTGAGCAACAAGGTTTTATCACTAATTACAATCCTTTATTACCAGCAGTTTAATAGGCTTATGATAGGTCATAAAACAATTCGGCATGGGAGTTCATAAAAGGAACGGCTTACACAGCTGTGACATCTTAATATCTATTCATTGTAATCATTTTATGATCTTTAATGGTAGTATCTTTTATTAAAATATGTACATATGCCTTTACATGGGCTGGGTTGCCCCCCAAGCCGGGAGGCGGGGCGAAGGCCGCATAAACAGGCGCTGGCACCCTTAATGAGGCACTCCGCAAACTCCCATCGTCAGACGCCCCGACGACACCACATGTGCGGAGTCTCATTATGGGTGATTATAATAAAATTATAAGTGCTGTAATAATTCTAACCTTGAAGGCACAATAAAGGGTGGCTAGATCTGCCTTCCTAGCCCACACATCTGAGGCGTTTTCTTCATTAATTATATTTCGCATAAGAATAATTACGTTGTGTAAGACTGGAATTCTTACATTCTCTGAACTGCAGCCCTCTCTCAGCGCTAATTACATTACCACCTCAGCTTACACCGGGAGACACGCAACGTGTGATTTACACGGCTTGAAAGAGGTATTTGTTGTTGATCTTAATTTTATTTTGTAACCCAATTAGTCAAGTAAATAAATTGGGAAAAGACGAGTTTATCAGTCGACTTTGCTTTAGGACTGCGTCTGCACGGCACAGCTGGCCCGTCTGAGGGCCTCCCTCGTCCCACGGCGCAGGCAGAACGCGGGCGTGATGCGGGCAGGACACGGGCACGGCGCGGGCACGGCGCGGGCACCACACGGGCAGGGCGTGGGCACCGCATGGGCATGGCGCGGGAACCACGGACCCCCACGCCTGTCTTCTGGCCTCCACTCGCAAAGTCTGTCTGTGCAGCCGTGGCCTAAACATTTTATTCCATTTTTCTGTCATGGCCCTGGATCAGAGGGAAAATCCTTGATGCGCAAGTGGGTTGTGCCCTCAGATGGTAAATAATTTGGGATTTTAAAACAAGCGCCCCCGGGCGGCAAGTTTGTTGCTTTATAGCACACATATGATATTTCTCAAGTTTAGTTAGTATTTATCAAGTTTATGGGGCTTGTCCCTCTCTCCTAAGTACTTTCTTAGGAGCAGCAGGCTCTGTCCTCCAGCGCGCGCGCACACACACACACACACACACACACACACTCCTACACGCAAAACATGCTTCTAGAATCTATTTCCGGTCGTCAGTCAGATGGTGACAAGAGGCCCAGAATCTAAGCTCCCCGCCCCCTCCCCTAGCTCGCTCAGGGGAGCCCCCTCACCTCCTTTAAGAATTCTGCTTCAGAAACAACCACCTTGTAAGCATTTTAGGATCACATTACAATACAAGAGAAATAGGAACATTGACAAGAACTGCAGTGAAATTTCACTAAACTTAAATTAACTAGACAAAGTCCATGTAAACTGTAGAGCGTGTTGGAGACACACGTCTTGTAAGTTTCAAGTATAACAGTAACTTAACTGAGGCCAAAAACCCAAAACCAAAACCAAAACAAAAAATAAAAGAAAGAAAAAGAAAAAGCCCAGCTGAGGTTCTCAGGGGAATTGCTTTAGTGAATAGACCGGAATGATTTGCAATTAGCATATAAATTGTATGCATGTAAATGATGCTTCTAAAAGGTATTTGAAAAGTTTATTTTCTTAAGTATTTCAAATCAGACCCCCTGCGCCCCTGTTTACAGGGCTGATTTGCACTTTCATGAAAGAGATTTGCAGAGGAAAGAGGGACTTGGGTCTGGTTTCTCCCTCCCCCCACCGCGCTTTATCACAAATTACAAATTAGTGGCATACAAATTAATGAGGTTTTTACAGTATTCAGTCAAATCATGCAATAAAAAGCTTTAATTCAAACACTGGAGCTTGATTATTATAATTTATTTAAATGCAATGCACTGTTTGCTAGATTTCATAGGACTGGAATCAACATGTAATTTAAAGTTAATTTTACCATAGAGGAGCAGAAGTGCTGGCCCTCCGGTGGGCGGGCAGCCGGCTCCGCCCTTCGCCAGAAAACAGCGATTAGATACAGAACGGAAGCAACGCTAATAAGACTGGAGTGCAGAGAGCACCGAGGTAGGGTCAGATTAGCCGGACCCGGGGTGTGGACTGGACCGCATGGACCCTGGGCAGGCCTTTATCGGCTTAGGCACACCCGCTAAATGGGGGTGCACGGGTTCGCGGGGATGCGCAGCGTGACGCTGGACTGCCACTGACTCACTGTGCCCCGCCCAGAAGCACGCTGCACCCCAGGGCTGCACCCCAGTGTCTTCCTTCACGTCTGGGGCCTCCGGGCACTCGCTGGGGGTAGGGGAGGGACAGGCCTTCTTCAAGCGAGGGATGCACCCTTCCGGCTGCCGTCCGCTTGCTTGCTCAGGACCCAGGGGCGCACCTTTCTTGGCGGCTGGGCCCAGGCACCACGCGCCGCTTCTTCGTGCTGACGCGCCCTTTGCCTGCACAGTCGGTGTTCCGTGAGGAACCGCTTTGGGAAATGCTGGTGTGAGGCGGTCTTCATCCATCAAGGGGTCCTGTCTCCTCTTTGGTTTTTAGTTGGTTAGATTTGCCTTTAGTTACATTCATTTTAAAAGTAAAAGAAAGAAATAGAGAGACCATCAAATTAAAATAGCTCAGGAAATCGTGTTTTTTGTATGACTTCAGGGCAAATTTCTAATAGAATTACACTGCCACCAAGCTGGTAGAATTAAGCTACATTCGCCGCCTGCCCTGCCAGAGACCCCGTGTCACATCTGCGGCCACCAGCACGCAGGGAGTGCCTGCTTCTATCTACTCGGGTCGATGGTGGGGGTTTTACCACCTTTTATTCCTCTTCTTTTCTCTCCAACAGAAAATGGGTGTCTGGATGCTACTGTGACTTACATTCCTCTGCGATTAGGCATAAAGCCGAGCTCCTTACTTCGGTATTTGTTGACTGTTTTGCATTTTTGAGAAGTCTAGGTTCATGTCTTGTGTTCTCTTTTCCCTGGTTAAGTGTTTCCAGAAAACAGCCCGGGGCCCCTGATGTCACTTACCGGCAGAGTGGGGACTGGACCCGGGCTGGGAGCTGTGGCCCGCTGTCCCTGTGCCTCTGTGACCCTGTGTTCTCTCCGTCCCCCCGACGGCATCCGGGTGAGGTGTCCTCTGGGCATCTGACCTTCTGTGAGACCACAGTGCACAAATGCCTCTGTTGTGTGCAGGTGGCATCCGCCTGGCCGTGTGCGTGGGGAGAATTCCTTCTCTCAGACCGGCGGCTGCCGCACAGCGCGGCATGGAGACCCACGCTCGCTCGGTGGCAAGGAGCAGGAGGCGGGAGCGCGGGACTGTTTCCTGGTGGGAAGAAGACGACAGAGCCAACATCGGGCAAATGGTGGTCTACCTTCACGTCGACAAATGGGGCAATGATGCCAACTTATGTTCGATGTAGAAATCAGAAATTGGGGGCCTGACTGCTGGTTCTGCTTCGGACCCCAAGACGCCAGGCGTCGGCGGTTTCTGGCGTCCCTGGACCGCAAACGCTCCAATCCGTAACCTTCCAGCTGGTCAGATGGGGGTGCGGGTAGAGCCTGGTCTTCCTGGGTGTGTGGGGGGACTTTGGCACTCACGGACACGTGGCAAGGTCCAGGGTTAGAGCCGGGGCAGGGGGCTCGTCCCACCACGGAGTGGGAGGCCGGGGTGCCCCCCACGTTTCTCTAAGTGCGACAGCTCCGCAGGGGCCACAAAGGTCAGCAGCGAGGGGGCCGAGAAGTGCTGTCCCAGATGAGAGGCTGTTGTAGGGACAGAGGAGCGGGGTCCCAGCCCTGGGACCCCCAATCCCGTCTCCCAGCGGCGGGGTTTCACAGCCACAGAAGCACAGTAGGTCTCCGGCATCTGCTCCTCGCAGTCAGCCTGGACCCCGGCCCCACCGTCTCCAGCCCTGAGCTCACTGTGGGACAGACTCCAGTCACACCGTGCCCCCCCGGGTACCTGCGACCCAAACAGGGCACAGGGGCTGCTCCCAGCCTTCATAAGTCCCACCGACCAGGCCTTGTCTTAAGAACCTGAATGACTCCGTTGGCCATTATTGTTTGTCTCCCTTTAGGATTAAACTGGGTTTAAATCTTTTAATTACATTTTAAATATTAATATTTTAAATATATGTGTAAATATGCATTAAAACTCTCAAACAGAAAGCTTTCAGACACACAGGGTGTGGCTGCCATCTTCCTGGTGTCTGGGCTGGCGCGGTGAGCCCCCCACAGTGCAGCTTAGAACACACCACGCCTGCTTGGCGCCCGGCCCGAGGCCCGGGGCAGGGCCGGGAGCTGGCTCTGGTGGCGGGGCCCGGAGCAGGGTCCCGGGGGCCGGAGTACAGTCTCACCAGGGCCTCCCTCTCCATCCACGCAGACCTCCTGCCAACTGGGGGGACGACTTTCTGTCCTGGGGACGTTGTGTGGACGCCTCACTGGTTCTGGGCCAGTGGTGTGAGGCCTCGTTACACAGTCATCTGTGCAACGTGGAGACAGAGCCCCCCTGCCAGGCCTGAACCCGAGTCCCAGACACAGGGGGTTCTGACAAGCACTTCCGGGTGACTCATATCCAGACGGGCCAACGACGGCGGACCTGCCAGCATCAATCCCGCTCCCATTAGAGATGGAGACCAGCAGTTCCAAGTGGCAGTAACAGACCGACGAGGTCATTGTCAAGTTAGGAACTGTGGGCAAGAGAATAAATTCCCGTTTCACTTTAAAAAAAGTTATTTATTTTGAGAGAGAGAGTGTGTGTGTGAGTGAGCAGGGGAGGGGCAGAGAAAGAGGGAGAGAGAGAGATCCCAAGCAGGCTCCGCACTGACAGCGAGACTCCGGCTCCATCCTATGACACTGATCCCGACCTGATCCTGACCCTGTGTGAAATCAAGACTGAGCCACCCGGGGGGATCCTCCTTGTCCCTTTCTGTTTGCCGCCTGGATGACTGGGGCCAGACGGCAAGAGGACACTGTTCCTTAACAGGCCCTCTGTCAACCGCACAAAGTGAAGATGGAAAAGTGTTGATTGAGCTGCCCTCGTGAAGCGTTTGATAATAGAAGACAAAACAACAGAATGAAACCATTTCAGGGCACGTTTATCTTGGGAGCCTCCCTGTGTACGTGCTTGTAGGCATGATCTGTCAGTCGATGTGATGTGTTTTATTTTAATATTTTTACATTTATTTATTTTTGTGAGACAGACAGACAGAGCCCAAGTTGGGGAGGGACAAAGAGAGAGGGAGACACAGAATCTGAAGCAGGCTCCAGGCTCTAAGCCGTCAGCACAGAGCCTGATGCGGCGCTCAAACCCATGAACTGTGAGATCATGACCTGAGCTAAAGTCGGACACTTAACCGACTGAGCCACTCAGGCGCCCCATAGGAAGGTATTTTTTAGATGTGGCTCACATTTAACAGTTGAAGCTGCTCTCTTTGAGTACGTGGACAACTTCCGGGAGTCTGGGTGGGCCTCACCCAATCAATTGAAGCTACACAAGCAAAGACTGTGGGTTCCCACAGAAGAAGCAATTCTGCAGTAAGACTGTAACATAGAGGGGCGCGTGGGGGCTCAGTCGGTTGAGTGTCTGACTTCAGCTCAGGTCATGATTTCACAGTTCGTGGGTTCAAGCCCCACGTCGGGCTCTATGTCTGCAGAGCCTGGAGCCTGCTTCTGATTCTGTGTGTCCCTCTCTCTCTGCCCCTCCCCTGCTCATGATTTGTCTCTATCTATCTCTCAAAAATAAATAAATATTAAAAAAAAACTGTAACATAGAGGCCAATAGACACATGAAGAGATGCTCAGCATCGGGGAAATGAAAATGGAAACCGCAATGAGATACCACCTCACAGCTGTCAGAGGGGCTCGAATCAACAACCCAAGGAACAGCAGGTATCGGCAGGATATGGAGAATGGGGCAGCCTCTTGCACGGCTGGTGGGCCTGCAAACTGGTGCAGCCGCTCTTATAAATAGTACGGAGGCTCTGCACAAAGTGAAAAATAGACCTACCTCGTAATCTAGCAACGCGCTCCGCGTCTTTACCCAAAGGACACGAGAACGCTAATTCAAAGGGGCACGGGCACCCACTGTTTACAGCAGTGTATTCACAATAGCCAATACAGCAAAGCAGCCCAAGTGTTCATTGGTGGATGGATGGATAAAGAAGATGTGGTATATATACAACGGAATAATACTCAACCGCAAAAAGGAATGAATCCTTGACACTTGCAACGACACAGATGGAGGTAGAGAATACAATGTAAGTCAGAGAAAGACAAAGGCCCTATGGTTTCACTCATCTGTGGAATTTTGGAAACAAAACCAGCAAGCGAAGGGAAAAAATAGGGAGAAGAGAGAGACATATCAAGAAACAGACTTTGAACACGAGAGAACTGGGGGTTGGTGGGGGGATCAGGCCATGGGGATGAGGGGAGCACTGTGAGGAGCACTGTGATGTACGGGGGTCCTGACTCGCCATATTCTACCCAAAATTAACATTATCCTGCATGTTAACTAACTGGAATTAAAGCAAAAACTTAGGGGCGCCTGGGGGCTCAGTCGGTTAAGCTCCAGCTTCAGCTCAGGTCATGATCTCACGGTTTGTGGGTTCGAGCCCCGTGTCGGGCTCTGTGCCTACAGCTCAGAGCCTGGAGCTGCTTCTGATTCTGTGTCTCTCTCTCTGCCCCTCCTCTGCTCACACTCTGTCTCTCAAAAATAAATAAAAATGTTTAAAAAATTAAAATAAAAACTTACAACTATAAATAAAATAAAAAACCTTAGGAGAAGGCTTCACTGCGACGCCCTGCGTGTTTGCGGACGGCCGCTCTGTGGGACCCAGACTCACCACCGGACGGCACCCTCCCGTGAGGTCCAGGCTGCTTCCTGTGCCGCACAGCTCAGCCGCGTGATCGGGGAGGCCAGTGCCCAAGCATAAATTCACTCCTTAAAAACTCTCTTTCTCTTATGCAGATTCTGTACCATATAAAATACATCCCCCAGGTGGGGCCCTCTGCCCCCCAAGGCTCTCTCTTCAAGTGGCACGCCTTGGATCCGCGAAGAAGGGCAGAGCTGCTCCAGAAGTGGTCCTGTGGGACCGTGCCGAGGCCCTCCTGCCCCGGAAAAGGTGCCGGGGGAGCCCCTACCCTGCAGGCAGCGCAGTCGGTGGGGAGCCGTCCGTGTCTCTTTCCCGCGCCTGGGCCTGGCCACAGCACCGACTGTGCCCCCCCCCCCCCACGCTGCGATTCAGGCCCCAGGGAACCGGTCCAAGATTGAGGTGCGGGAAGGAGCCCCGCGGGCCCCAGTCTCCGCCGAGCTCTCCCAGCCAGCAGAGCGCCTGCGGAAGATTCCTCCCTCCCCGCCTTCTGTCCTTTATTGCTTACAATGGCATCCTGAAAAGTTTTCTAGAATCTTCTGTTCTGCACAGACATGCTGTCCACCCCAGGGAGCTGGCAGCCCAGGGCCGGTTTCCCTGGATGACCTTCACCCAGTGAGGCATGGGAGGCCCAGGGCCTGAGGGTGCCAGGGAGAGCGAGAGGGACCCGTAGGGGGTCATGGGGCGGGTGCAGGCGATGGCGACGGAGCCCTGTGCGCCAGGGTCGATCATGGCAGCGGCCTTGGCTTTGGAGTACTTGGTGAACTACGCTCTATTAAAATAAGCGGCTTCTGTGCTTTTCCCTTTCCTTTTCTTTTCTTTTTTGAGAAAGAGAGGGAGAGATGAGCTGGAGGAGGGGCAGAGAGAGAGGGAGAGAGAATCCCAAGCAGGCTCCACACTCAGCGCAGAGCCCAACCCGGGGCTCAAGCCCCGCCCACCGTGAGCAAGTCTCTACTGCACATGCTCACTGCCGAACTCGGGACCTTGACCCCGGGGCTGTGCAGGGGCTGAATGGGGCCCTGGCACAGAAGAAGACAGTGATCTGTGTTACAACAGCCCGACTGCCGACAAGGGACCAAGTCAGGTGTGACGGTGCACAGGGGACCCGGTTTCAACCTAAAATAACTGGCCTCTGGGGCGGACTTTGAAGCACAATGAATCAGGAAGGGGCTGTTTTCGGGCCAAGCTAGCCGGCGGTGTTTCTCAAACGCCCCCAGGGACTTTCAGACCCCGAACCACCTACTCGTGGAGATGCTGCAGGAGTCATTTCGGATATGCGTGACCTCCGTGTGCGGACCGTCCTCCGGGCAGGAGGCCTGGATTAGTGCGTCTACGACCTTTAGGTGTAGAGATCTAACTGCATCCACATTTCCCGCTAGGGACCGAGAAGGCGTCTGTACTTTCCGAAAGAGGAGAGGCTGAGCGGCCGTCCTCGCTGGCCTGTGAACACAAGCACCCGAGTCTCTTTACGCAGGAGCTGCCCCCACTGTTGGCGAGCTTCAGGGGCCTCTCCACCCGGATATGCTCCGTGTTCCTGCCGTCTTTCCATCCAGCTCTGGAATCAGGACCACCAGCCACTTTGCGAAGCCGTTATTTTGCAGAACTCGTAGGCAGACATAACAGAAACCGAGCCGTCCTGGGTGCAGGCTGGTCAGGGTGACTGCGGCTGGGCGGGGCGGGTGCTGGCAGGAGGGCTGCTCAGCTGCGGCTCCGCTGCCCTCTGCCCCTCCCCCGAGGTGGGCTTGCCGGAAGTGCGCAGTCGCAGATCCCACTGGGACGGACCCACGGGGCCCAGCCCCGCCCTGGCCTCCCCGTCCTGCTGGTTTACTAAGTATATTCTGTTTACTCCGTGTTCTGTGTCATGCGTACTACGTCTGGTATGTACAGGAGGCATGGGCCAGCTGACTCGCACGTCCTCGGATAAGTTCCTGATTTAAACATGCCACCGCGTTATCCAGTGAATCGCTGGGTCTTCGCAGCCAAACAATGTGCGATGTGTGCGCAGTCGTGGCTGCTTCAGGGACCGCGTGGGCGCTCGCCGATGGCACTGACTGCGAGGGGCTCAGCCTTTCCTCCCCCAAGTCCACCTCGCAGCTTCTGGCTTCCTCCCTGACATTTCACTGGAAAGACACCCCCTTGACCTGTGCAGGTGCAGCCGGGGCTCCGCGGCCTGCATGCACGATTGCTGTCCCCGTTTTCTAAGTTACGACCGCAATGTGACCATGAGGGTCTTTGTGTGCTGATCTATTCATAGGTCTCTACGGTCCCTGGAAGTGGAAAGGGGCTGACTGAAGGAGGCTCAGGCGAGGTTTGGGAGGATAGGAATGTCTAAGTCCTCGCTGTTTTGGTCGTTACCTGGGAGAACAAATTCGTCAAAAGTCACCTTGTTGTGAACTTCAAGTGGGTAGATTTTGTTATATGACCGTTACATGTAACCGTTACATTTTGTTACATGACCATTTTAAATGACCTCCGGCCTTTCTAAGTGATTTTTGAAGCTTCTTGAAAATAGTTTTAGAAAAGGCTTGTAAAATGCTCTAAAGCTTAGCAAAATTCAAACTCCAGTGAAGGACGGCTTTCCTTGGAGTTCACAAGCTCAGCCGCCTCCCCCCCCCATCTGTGCACTGACGTGAGCAGCACTTAGCTGTCGCCCTGCGCAGGACGAGCCCCGACCCCAGGCGGGAGAGGACCTGCCAAAAATCCAGCCGCTGAGAATGCATCCTGCTTCATCTGCAAACCTGCAAATCGCAGGGACCTAGGGAGGCCGCAAATCCGCCTTCCTGTCAGATGCAGGGAGCCCGGATGCTGGAGGGCGGGTAGCAGAGGAGGACGTGACCTGAGGCTCTGGGGGCTGGAGACTTGAACGCATTGCATCCTAGAGAAGGAGCAACTCGAAAGTTCTCCCAGCCTCAGCCTCTGCCTCATGCTCCTCCTCTTCCCCGGCTGCCCCGCCCCGTCCAGAGAAGCCTGGCTCTCGGCTCTCTGCCCTTGGGCTCGGCCTTCTGTTTCATTGGAGAAGTGTCTGTTCAGGTCTTCTGCCCATTTCTTCACTGGATTATTCTTTTTTCAGGTGTGCAGTTGGGTGAGTTCCTTGTAGATTTTGGACACTAGCCCTTTATCCAATATGCCATTTGCCACTATCTTTTCCCATTCTGTCGGTTACCTATTAGTTTTTTTGATTGTTTCCTTTGCAGTGCAGCAGCTTTTTATCTTGATGAGGTCCCAAGAGTTCATTTTTGTTCTTGATTCCCTTGCCTTTGGGGATGTGTCGAGTAGGAAATTGCTGCAATTGAGGTCAAGGAGGCTGTTTCCTGCTTTCTCCTCAAGGGTTTTTATGGTTTCCTGTCTCACATTCAGGTCCTTTTTCCATTTTGAGTTTATTTTTGTGGATGGTGTAAGAAAGTGGTCTAGTTTCATTCTTCTGCATGTTGCTGTCCAGCTCTCCCAATACCACCTGTTGAAGAGGCTGTCTTTTTTCCATTGGACACTCTTTCCTGCTTTGTCAAAGATTAATTGGCCATATACTTGTCGGTCCAGTTCTGGGTTCTCTATTCTATTCCATTGGTCCATGTGTCTGCTTCTGTGCCAATACCCTACTGTCTTGATGATGACAGCTTTGTAGTAGAGGCTAAAGTCTGGGATTGTGATGCCCCCCGTTTTGGTTTCCTTCTTCAATGTTACTTTGGCTATTTGGGGTTTTCTGTGGTTCCATACGAATTTTAAGATAGTTTGTTCTAGCTTTGAGAAGAATGCTGGTGCAACTTTGATGGGGATTGCATTGAATGTGTAAATTGCTTTGGGTACTAATGACGTTTTAACAATGTTAATTCTTCCGATCCATGAGCATGGAATGTTTTTCCATTTCTTTGTGTCGTCTTCAATTTCCTTCATAAGTCTTCTATAGTTTTCAGCATACAGGTCTTTTACACCTTTGGTTACGTTTATTCCTAGGTATTTTATGATTTTTCGTGCAATTGTGAATGGGATCCAGAAAGAGAAGTTAAGAATCGGTCTTCTATTTCAAAGCTGCTTTTCCGACCTTGACCCCAACCCCAGCCCAATCCTCTTTGGCAGGAGTCCTACCTGATCTTGACTGATCCCTAAACCAAGGACTTCCCTTAGTCCACGCTTCATTTAACCCAACTGTATGTCTGCCTGAGGTCAATTCATCACACGCTAACCAGGCGCACAAGGCTCCCGGAGGCTTTCCAGAAGTCCGCCCCAGCCGGCCAGCAGGCGGCACCCGGCCCTGGGAGGGCGGATGCGTCTGTGAGTTTACCTGGAAGCAAGGAAGGTGTTGCCTTTCAAGGAAGCTCAAGTCGGAAACCCGTGCTTTCTGGAGGGAGTCGGGGTATCAGGCCCCCGCCAGGCAGATCCTTCAGGAACTGAACTCAACATCAGGCTCAGCGCGGACCCACGCCTCGCTTGCAGCTGACCACCAGCCGCTTTGTGACTGAACACGTTAGATTTATTCTTCAGTATTTCCTGCCTCCCTGTCTGAGTATTAGCTGTGCGAACACAGGCTCCGGGGCCGGGCGTGCTCGCCAGTTTCTGGCTTCTAGAAAGTGCCTCTCGGAGGGGTGCTGCCTGCTCTCTTCTGCACAGCAATCCCCCCCCCCAATCCTGGCCCATCCTCCAGCTTTCTAGCCATCTCCCTGCTCCCCTCCCCTCTGTTCCATGCCCAGACCAAGGGCAGAGGGGTCTTTCCAGGGTGAGGTTCTGAGCACTCCTTTCTCTTGCTTACAAGTCTTGCACACGCCTCCAGTCCCCTGGGAGAAAATCCAAAATGCTGAGTTGACCCCCAGTTGTCCCTGTGCGATTTGACTCTTCCCCAGACATCACCTCGTCTCAGATCACTATCCCTTCGGTGCTGGTTTAGCTTCATGATCTCGTCCCTAGCTGGTCTGTGCCTCCTTCAAGGTCTTTCTGCCTCAGGGCCTTTACACATGCTTCCCGCGGTCCTGGGCTGGGCTCGGCATCCCCACTGCCCCTCAGGGTTCCTTTCTCAGTCTCCAGGTCTCAGTGTAAATATCAAGTCCTCACGGGAGGCTTCTCAGTTCCCGGCCCAGGCCAAGTCCCTTTGGCCCCACGGCCACGATTCCTTGCTCCGGTGCGGTCTTTCCCGCATAATGTCACCCGGGAACTCTGTCCCGGAGGCCCAGGGACAAGATGAGACCTCTGGGAATCAGTCCAGAAAATGGGCCCTGGCATCTCCTTTGTAGGGACACCTGAGGTCTGCTTAGTGAACTTGCACGTTCGTAGAGGGTTTAATGAGCTCCTTGCAACTATTTGAGGGATTTCCTACTTTCCTGGTAAGGAAACATTTGAAGCTGTGATTTGGTTCCTGGTTGAACACAAAAGGGAAAACCAGCGCGGCCTCGCCCATGGCTGCTCGAAACGGAAACCTCCCCACGTTCCCTGGGAGCAGATTCCGCATCTCAGAATGATGCTCCGGGGTCGTTCTTCCTCCTGGAGGCTGCCTTGTGCCTGGCGGGTGGGTCGCGGCCGGACCCCCACCCGGCAGAGGCCAATGCGCCCCCGGGGATGACAGGGCTGCATGTCCCCAGGAGGGCGACCGGACCGGGGATGAGCTCCGGTGACGACCGTCCCTCACGACCGGCTGGCCTCGGCGTCGGAAACACCCGTTCTGTCCCCCACGGAAAAACGTGCACCTCCACCGGGGTCTTCGGGGATTTTCTGCACCGAACTCCTACAAAGTGTTAGGACTTGTACCTTGGGTTTTTCTTGCTGGCGTATTCGAGTGCTCCCACATTTGCACAGCCTGGGGGTTCCTGCCCTCAACGGGCTGTAAGTCCTTCCCCGGGCCCCGGGTCTGGTCTGCGATGGCGTGCTCTATTCAGGCTAGTGCGAGGTCCCCGGCTGACTCACTGACACGACTCTCTGGACTTTGGGGGATGCAGTGCTCGTCTGGAAGGGAAGAGGCATAAGGAGATGCTTTCAAATACTGAGGGAGAGGACCTGGCCGGGGGCGCGGGGCCCCGTCAGAATGCTCTGACGGACGGGGGCTCCGGGGCCTCGGTGTTTGCTCAGCACTCTTGTTCCCCTGCAGCTGCACACAAACCCGGCATTGACGCGTCTCCATGAAAACATGACAAACCCGACAGCAACCGGCCCGCGGGGCCACATTGTCCTGCTCGCCCAGGGCCCGGGCCGTGCATCCTGGAGGGGAAGCGGAGCAAGGCCTGGGAATGGCTTTTCAGTCCATTAGGAGCAGTCCGGCTGCTTCCGACCCACGACCCGACCCCAGGGAGCAGAGCGGGGGTGGGCGGCCCGCCTCCCAGCCCACGGCTGGGCCTCCTGCACCACGCGGCCCGGAGCCCTGGGGGCCAGCCGTCCCGGGCCTGCTCGCTGGCTGCTTCCCTCTCCACTCTGCAGGTGGCCGGATATCCCAGCCCCTCTGCTCCTCTGCCTGGGGTCTTCAGGAGGGTGTGGGGGCCGCGGCCCGCGGAGGCCCCACTCTTGTGCCGACAGCCAGAGTGTGTGATCTACTTCGGAGGATAAAGAGTATTTCAAATGTCAGTGGATGGCCTTCAGGGCTTTTATTTATGCTGCATTTAAAAAATTTGTTGTGTTTATTTTTGAGAGAGACAGAGAGAGAGAGCACATGAGGGAGGGGAGGTCAGAGAGAGAGGGAGACACAGCATCCGAAGCAGATTCCAAGCTCGGAGCTGTCAGCACAGAGCCTGACGTTGGGCTTGAACCCACTAACTAAAAATCATGACCTGAGCAGAAGTCAGATGCTCAACTGACCGAGCCGCCCAGGGGCCCTGTATTTATGCTGCATTTTTAAAAGAGGCGTCGAGAAGAATTGGTACTAAGTTGTCGAATGAGACACCAGTCACAGGCCTTCCTGAGATTTCTGTGACCGGGTGCCTGGGCGGCTGAGGCGGGGCAGCGACCAGCTCCTGATCTGGGCCCAGGCTCCGTGAGTTTGAGTCCTGTGTCTGTCGGGCTCTGTGCGGACGGTGCAGAGACTGCTTGGCGTTCTCTCTCCCTCTCTTTCTCTGCCCCTCCCCTGCTCATTCTCCCTCTGTTTCAAAAGAAATAAACAAAACTTAAAAAAAATGATTTTTTGGACAGAGGACATGTAACGATCTGCAGGAATATTAGCAAATTTTCCTCCACAAACAGCCCCCCCCCACATCTGGGGCTGCGCCCTGGCTCTGTGGACGCACCCCTGCGTCCCTGACCCACCCCTGCCTATCCCACATTCCCTTCTTGTGACTCTTCCTTTATGATCCTGACACTTTTATTATTACTAATTGTTTTTAATAAAAATAAAAAGAAGGCACATGCAGGAGGCCCAGAGAACCCTTTGTCCCCGATGCCCGGGGGCAGCCAGGGAGGGGTGGGGGCAGCCTCCCTCGGGAGCTGGCGGGCCCCGGGCCCCACCCGGACCTGCCCGAGCAGCGCCGGCCCTTACACACGCTCCCGGGACTCACTCCAGGCTGTGGGAGGCCTGGTCATCGGCCCGGTGAGGACAGTGACAGGAAGAGCACAGGGCCCGGAGTCGTGGGCCTCCAAGGTCAGAGAGAAGAACAGGCTGTAAGAAGGAGACTAAAAAAATGTTCCGGGAGACGGGGCAGAAAAACAGACAAAACCGCCACAGCTCAGGGTCCTCGCAGCCTCCGCCAGGCTGAGCGAGGCCGGGACCGAGGGCAATGGGCGAGGCCGCCTGGAGACTCCGGCCCCTTGGAGACGCCTGGCTCCCGGGGCTGAGAGATGGGATGGGGCAGGGGCTGCTGGGGCCGAGCCAGGCCGGGGACGGTCTGCCCGCTGGTTCTGTGTTTTGTCGTGTCTTCCTCTGAGGAGCACAGCGTGCATCCCGCGTGAGGGGACGTGGAGATGTGCGTCCCTCATGTTGGTCCCCGTCAGGGTCATCTGCGAACTAAGGCGTCCACAGTTGTTGGCGGGCCGCTGGCCTCACCACGCTCCTCATCCCTGGAAGAGCCTCATGCAAAGCAGCTTTTAATACTTGTGAAATCGGAGCGCCGGGGGGCTGAGTCCGTTAAGCGTCCGGCTTCGGCTCAGGTCATGATCTCACGGTTCGTGGGTTCAAGCCCCGTGTCGGGCTCTGTGCTGACAGCTCAGAGCCTGGAGCCTGCTTCAGATTTTGTGTCTCCCTCTCTCTCTGCCCCTGACCCATTCAAGCTGTCTCTCTCTTTCAAAAATAAACATTAAAAAAAAACAGAACAAAACACGGCTCTCTGGCCGGCACCAGGACAAGTGTGCCTGACGCGGAGGGCATGTGGGCACCGGAGGACGCGGCCTGCAGAGCCCAGGCCAGCGCTGAGCTCACGGAACCGGAGATGCTCACCAGCGCTGGCGGGCGGCCTGGTGCATCCACAACGGGACACGAAGTGTGCGTAATGCATACGTGCGTACACTCTGGCTTCCGATGTGGTCTCAGCACACACTCGTCCCCAGTGGCAGTGCCTGCAGGCCGGCGCGGGCCAGCGCGGAGTTCACGAACGCGTCATTAGCTGACCGAACCTCCTCCCTCTGTCAGGCAGTCACGTCATAAATATCGCCGTGTGTCAGGCAGGGTATCAATCTACCCAGGTAGCCCCCACTTCCCGTCTCGGGTCATATGCGTCTGTTATTTATGTCCGGAAAATGGCATTCGCACAGCCGTTTCTGGCTGTTTACAGAAGTTCAGCTGCTCTGATGAGCTCGGTGCGCGGCCGAGCGCGGCCCGGAGACGACATGCGAGCTGCTGCCCCTTAACCAGCGCTGCCCCACGCCTGGTCAGCAGGGCAGCCGGCGGCACCTGCGGTCCGGCCGGCGGGGAGGCGGGCAGCGCGGGCCTCCGCCCCCCGGGCACCAGCGCACTTTGCAGAGACGGTTCCAAGGCAGTGGTGTCCCCTCCGCTGGCTCAGAGGACGAAGACTTGTTTGCAGGAGGAACACGGAGCGCCGTGTGACCGGACCTAGGGGCTCCTATTCACACCTGCCCAGCATGCCACCTACTCGTGGCCTTGCTTTGTCTGTCCGCTAGCCGCAGGCCGGGGCTGGGGGCTGGCGATGCCAATCGCTCAGGAGAACTTCCCCGGACGGTGGCACATCTTCAAATTCAAAATCGGTGACTGGAGAGCAGAGCCCTGACTGGCCCGTGTCTGCAGTCGCCTGGCCTAAACTCACATTTTGACCCCATTTTATGTAGATACAAACACACAAGGGGGAAGTCACATACGACACAAAAATTGGAAACAATATAATTTTTGACCTAATAATATAATTTTGAATAACCTTAAGACAAGAATTACTTTTAAATTAAGAGGATTGAGGCTGAGATTGCATGAGCATCCGTAATATTAAATGTGACACACACTCACCCGTGCGCTCATGCACACACTCCCAGGTGCACACCCCACACTCGCGTGCATGCACACACCCAGTCGTGCACATGCACACTCATGCACCAGTCGTGCGCACACACTCAAGCACACACGTGCACACCCATTCATCCAGCGTTATTCATCTCCTCCTGGCAGCCACCCAGCCATTCCGCGGCGACTTGACTGCTTTTATATCATTTGGTAGAACAGGAATTACTTTGATCTCTTTGAAAATAAAATAACTTAATCCCTAAGCATCAGTACTGTTCTAGATTTCTCTACATAACAACGATGGTATGTTTCAGCAATTTAACTGTAACATTGTAAAATGAGAGTAAGTCACTGTCCAGCTCATCTAATCTTTTGTAAATGGAGCTTCCAAAAGCTCATAGGATTTCTGTGCGTGGCGTCTGTCAGTTCGACAACACGGTCCAGCTTCAATTCAGTGTCTCCGGAGCTAGTTGGACCCAAATTGAATATAGATCAGGCCGGGAGCTTGCCAGGGGACAAATCAGTCTGATTATGTGGGATTACACGGTGCATGAAATTTTAAATTAAATAGTTTCTTGCCCTATTAAATAATGTCAACAGTTTTGTTGTGCTGAGTTATTTTCATTTCTCGTCTCCTTTTATACACAAGTTCTTTTTCTTTCCTTAATCAACACAGTTTAGATGTACGAACCCAGGGCCTCGCCCCTCTCTCTGGAGAGTTTATTCACGTCATATAAAATTTCAGACTAAATCCATTTTTTTTCCTTTTAGCGTGTTGCATCACATAATTCTCTGGGATTCTCTTTGATTTTGTCGGAAGGTCAAATTCTGTCTGTTTCACGGAGCAAATCCAGCAGAGACTTTCTTCTCTGCCCTGTTAATGTTGACAGACTCTGGGTCTCACATGTGGTTCAGCCTCTCATCCTGTCCTGTTTGTCTCTGGTGTTCCTGGGCCCAGTTAATTTTAGGAGAACAAGGAAAGGCAGATGGAGAGAGAGAGAGAGAGAGAGAGAGAGAGAGAGAGAGAGAGAGGAAGAGAGGGAGAGTCAGCGCTGTCAGCACAGAGCTTGACCTGGGACTCAAACCCACGAACCATCAGATCCTGACCTGACCCGACACCGAGTCTGACACTTGTCCGACTGAGCGGCCTGGGCGCCCCGCAGCCCTCCCCTTCTCTTTGGTGAGCAGGGCCCCGCTGAGCGGGTGAGCCTCCTCTCCCGTGGTCAGCGGCTGTGTCTCATCCACGTTGGGGCCGCTGTGAACACAGAACCACCCCTTCCTGTCCACGTCTTTTGTGCACGTAGGTTTTCATTTCCTTCAGTGAATTCCTTGGACTGGAATTCCTGTTTGTGGGGTGAATATAGGTTTGACTTAATTTTTAAAAATAGTCCAACAGCTGTGGCGCCTGTGTGGTTCCGTCTGTTTCGCGTCTGACTCTTGATCTCAGCTCTGGTCTTGATCTCAGGGTCGTGAGTTCGGATCCTAGTTGAGCTCCATACTCTGTATGGAGCCTACTCAAAAAAAATGCCAGAAAGTTTTTCAAAGTGGAATTTATGAGAATTTCAACAATAATGGAGGGCTCGATCGCGCCACATCCTCACCATTTGGTGTTATACGCCATTTTTAAAACTTCTTTTTAATGTTTATTTACCTTTTTAAAAAAATTTAACGTTTATTCATTTTTGAGAGGAGAAAGACAGAGTATGAGCAAGGGTGGGGCAGAGAGAGAGGGAGACAGAATCTGAAGCAGGCTCCAGGCTCTGAACTGTCAGCACAGAGCTCAACGCCCGGCTTGAACCCACAAACTGCAAGATCATGACCTGAGCTGAAGTCAGATGCGTAACCACCTGAGCCACCCAGGTGCCCCAATATTTATTTATTTTTGAGAGAGATAGAAAGACAGCATGAGGGGAGAGGGACAGAGAGAGAGAGAGAGACACAAAGTCCAAAGCAGGCTCCAGGCTCCAAGCGGTCAGCACAGAGCCCGACACAGGGCTGGAACCCACAGACCAGGAGATAATGACCATGGGCTGTGAGATCATGAGCTGAGTCAAAGTCAGTCACTCAACTCACTGAGCCACCCAGGTGCCCCTGCACACACATTTTATTTAATTTATTTAATTTACTAGAAACATTTTTTAAAGTTTATTTACCTTGAGAGACAGAGAAAGAACAGCGGAGGGGGAGAGTTCCAAGCAGGCTCTGCACTGTCAGCACAGGGCCGATGAGGGGCTCGGTCCACAGACCGAGCGACCTTGACCTGCGCCGAAGCCAAGAGTCGGCCGCTCCCCCTCCCGAGGCCCCGGGCGCCCCTGCACGCACGTTCTGGAACCAGCCTTCCAGTTCCTGCAGAGGCCGCCACACTTTGCTTCCCGGAAACGGAAGAACCTTCTGGGCACAGACACTATACTTACGCAGATACTACGCTGCGGGCTTAGGGCACCTGTGTCTGAGCTGCTTCAGGCTCGAGATGCAGCAGGGTCCACGAGGGTCTTGTTGCGGGGAGACGACTGTCCCCACGTCCCAGCGAGCGCTCAGCTTCCGGCCTCCGGGTTCGCGGCGCTTACCTTATGGGCCTCACCTTCGCGCGGCCTGTGCTGAGGCTTACGGACGGACGAGGCGATGGATAGATTTCTTGTCCTGTGTCGATGCCATCGGACGGGTGACTCCAGTGTCCGGAGCGTCAGCCACGCAGATGGAAACAGAAGCCATTCAGAGAAGAGCGACGCCGTGGTTTGAGTCCGTCTCCATCTGCAGCAGGGGGAGGAGGGGGAGGGCGCCCCGTAACTTCAGACACGCGATCCTGCGGCCGGTGACCTCCTTCCCCGTTCTTACGCCGCCGGATGTGCCCCCGACGGCTCTCCTATGACGTCATAGCCCAGCGCCGCCACCGACGGACGTCCTTCCGCCGCCGGATGTGCCCGCCCTTTGCCCCCACCGTTTTCCTATGACGTCATAGTACGAGTTTACTGGTCGGGACCCCAAGCCGCTAACAAGCCCGCCTGTCCAGGGCAGGAACTGGAGAGCAGACGTGAACGTTCCCCGCTCAGCCGTACGGGGGTGGTGGCACTCGGAGGTGACTCCGCGTGTGTCCCCGGGGCCCCCTTAGGCGGCCGCCCTAAGAGCTCCTTGCACACGTGTTAGACGCCCACTTTTCCAGCCCCCCCCAAGTTGGAAGGCAGAGGCCGGAAGAGGAGACCGGGGGGGGGGGGTCGCCCAGGGGTCGGGAGGGTGGGTGCCGTCAGATGGTCCGCCTGCCCTCCTCCCTCCTGGACCCTCACCTTGGCCTCAGCCCGACGCCTCCCCACCTCCAGGACCCAGGGTCTCTGCGACCAGGGCACGTGTCCCCTGGAGCCAGCCGCCCGCAGCCACCTCAAGAGCCGCACGGAAGCTCACCCCTTGCCCACCCCTGCTTGTGTGCCGTGCGTTCAAAAGGAAGTTTTCCTCCCACAGCCCCCCCATTCACAAGGGGAGCGCCCCCGAAGTGAGGACGTCCCCAGGCAGCCCCTCCTCCAGCCACGGTCAGACCCCAGCTGAGACATCCATCAGGTGTGCTCAGGCCCCACACCCACCACCCAGCCACCCGCCCACCTCTCGTCACTGGCTGCCAGGCCTGTCCTGCCCCAGCCCTGCCCCTGACCCTCGGGGAGCACAGAGCCCCAGCCCTGAAGGTCACCTGACACCCCTGCCCCTCCCCTGGCTATTCTTCCACCTGCTGTCTCCTCACCCTCTCCTTGCCCCCGCTAAGCAGGCTGTGCGCCCTCGCTCTGCAAAGCTGGTCTCCCCTGCATGGGGGTCTTTCAGGCAGAGGTGGGTCCCTCACCATATGCCCAGGACGCTGCCCTGTCCTTAGAGGGACAGATGCCACCTGTCCTCGTCCCCGTCCTTACGATGAAGGCTTTGATGGCCTTCAATCTGCTGTCTTCTCGGTCAGATGCAGGGGGGAGAGACGCTGAGCAGCACCCAGCCGAGAATGCGCAGCTGAGGAGTAAGCCCCTGGCCCAGAGTTAGCCGGAGGCGGGTCGAGCGTCGCGCCCAGCATCCAGTTGGGGCTCCCTCCTGCTCAGGTCGCAGTCACCAGCAGGCCGGCCCTCCCTCACCACCACCCTCGCTGATCGCCAGCCTCGGCGCCCTGCCTGTCACCAAGCCCCACTCCGCAACATGAGGTGCCAGTGACCCTGAACACCCAGAGCCTCTACGGAAGAGAAGCAGGTGCCTCACGAAGAATCCGCAGGAAGTGCAGAGACCAGAACGAACACTGGCTTTCAGGGAGCAGCAGCATCACGGGGGTACTTCCTGGAGGAGGCGGCCTTGCTCCATTTAGTGTGTGTGTGGACTCTGCTCAGGACTGGGTCCCGGTGAAGAGACTCGGGGACCTGTCTGGACTTGAGTGGCAGAGCAACGTCCCTGGCTGTCCCCCAAGGACCACGCAGCCCGGTGGGGGCTACTCCCTCCCCTCCACCCCAGGGACGCCACACGCAGTGACCCTAGTCCCTGGGGCCACAGGCAGACCCCAGCGGCGTCCTGAGTCTGGCTAGTCCAGGGCGAGCTGGTCTGGGCCAGATTGAGCGGAGCTCAACTCCGCAGGCGCCTGTGGCCGGGGCTGCTGGGTTCGGTGGCTTTGCAGGCTCGGGCTGGGCTTGCCCACCAGCGGCTGATGTCAAAGGGCCTGGCAGGGACACGGGTGACTCAGCTCGGCCGCAGTGCGTCACCCCCGCCCGCCTCCCCAGCCGACCAGAGCAGCAGAGAAGGAAACATGCTGGCCCTTCCCACCGCCACCTCCGTCGCTGCCGACACCCCGTTCCCCAAAGCACCCTGCCCGCCGAGCTCAGACGGAGTAAGAAGCCTGCAGACTTGCTCATGGGGAATTGCCGGGTCCCCGCGGAGAGGGCGTGCTGACAGGGAGGGTGCGGGCGGGGGCATCCGTGCAGACGCCCCAACCAGAAGTTCCCCCGAACCAGGCTGTTGCTTTGAGGAAGGGGGGGCAAGGCCCGGGCTGCCCAACAACCACACTCCATGCTCCTCTGGCTCCGTCCCAACCTGGCGACCGTGGGAAACATGAGCTCCCGTCCACACTCGGCATCTGGAGCTTTGTGCCCCACCGCGGTAACGGCTGCGGGTCTGGTCCCTTGGGGAAACAAGCCTGGAATGACAATAAATTGTAGACAGTAATTGTTTCAAAAGTTATGATATTTGACTTGGCTATACCAGTTGCTGATAAATGAAACCCCACCAACATTTTATTTCAATGTACAGATACATATAGCTTATAAATCGATGATCAGTTAGGGAGGTTACTTCTCACCTCTTGGTTTTCTGTAAAATGCACTTCGCTGTACATATACACTCTGAGAGATATATTTACAAAATAAATCCATTGATTTGTATTAATTAATTCATTTATATGAAGCAGTTCAATAATATTTCTTTAAATATATATGTATGGAACTATGGCTTAGTTTACACTTACACATAGAGAGTATACAAACCAGGCTAGTTTAATCAATCCCGGTGAAAATCTTGTTCATTTTGTGTGTGTGTATTTTGTTTAGTAGTTGAATTAAAAACTCTGTCTTTCTCCCAAGGCAAATAGGGAAACATTCTGTAACTGAGACTTCAGTTATTTTGACATTAGGTGGGCTCCGGCTCTCCAACAGAAAATGAGGCAAAGGAAATGAAAACAATGGCTCAACAAGTTTTATGGAAAAGTTACAATTTCCAGAAGCTTCCGCGATGCTTCTGCCTCTGAGTGCTCACTCTGCCTCACTGCCGGGCGCCGGTGCGCAGCAGGGCTGTGCAGCTGAGCCGTGGGGTTCAAGGGGCGGATGCTCCCGTTTGTGCCGGCACAAAGGCCCACATTGTCAGAAATCCAACCAATTTGCATTCTTGGATGTGATACATGGACTTTCAAAAGAAAACTACACAAAACAGTATGTCTGATCTGGCATCACGGATATATTTCTGATTCTCGGGACACTCGTGTGAGATGACAGAAATCCTGTAGAGCTGGCGTTGGTGGACTGCATCTTGAGAGACGGGGTGTCGGCGGTGGCCTTGGCTGCCGTGTCCCCGAGAAAGTGGGTCGGCAGGTGCTCTCGGGCGGGTGACTGATGTGGGGGTGGGGACATGGTCATTCTGCCCACTTGGTAACAGCAGCAAAGAAAACATTCTCAAAGCTTGACAGCTCTCTTGATTAGAAAAATCTAGTTATATGTTTTGGGCATCAGAAACAATGATTTTACTTTTTTTGGTTGTTCATTCATAAGAAATACAGCCAGGAGAGTGACTTGGCACATAATAACTCAGGTCATTTAAACCAGCGTAGGGGCTCCTGGGGGGCTCAGTTGATTAAGCGTCTGACTTTGGCTCGGGTCACATTCTCATAGTTCACACGTTCGAGCCCTGTGTTGGGCTCTGTGCTGACGGCTCAGAGCCTGGAACTGCTTCGGATTCTGTGTCTCCCTCTCTCTCTGACCCTCCTCTGCTCACTCTCTGTCTCTCAAAAATGAATAAATGTTAAAAAAATAAAAATAAATCAAATGTAGTTTCCAAAAGTGGTTTTGTTTTTTATATACATATATATATATATATATATATATATTGCAATTAGGGAATTGTTTTTTGAGAGAGAGAGAGAATCTCAAGCAGGCTCCGAGCTCAGTGTGAAGCCTGACACGGGGCTGATCCCATGACTCTGGCATCATGACCTGAGCAGAAATCAAGAACGGGATGCTCAACCGACTGAGCCACCCCAGTGCCAGGCAATGTTTTTTTTAGTGAGTACATTTGGCATTTAACCATCAGAGCGCGACGTCGTCTTTGCCGAAACCCCCCTGAACCCACCGTGAAGGTGCAGGAGGCCCACCTGGAGCACAGCAGGCGCGGGCTCCACCTCCGTGTCTTGGCCCCGGGGCGTCTGTCCTCTGTGAGCCTCGGCCGCTCCGGCCCGGAACAGCGCGTAGGATGCCCTCAGCTGAGCCCCGTCTCGGGAACGCCGGCCTCAGGGGTTCGTGTTCCCCTCCTGGGTCCAGAGCTGCGCCCTGGGGCTGGTGCTGGGGAGAGGTCAGCCCACAAGACAGGCCAGAGTGGGGGGGGGGACCCAGGCGGTTCCCTGCCTCCCCAAGGTTCATGCACCAGGGGCCCCATAGCAGTTAGAAGAGTAACTCCTAGGACAGGGGCTGTTTTCACCTGGGGCCATTGCGGTCCCCAGGGATGAGACCCCACTGAGGCACCAGGGCTGGCTCGGCCCGCATTCCCGCTGCGCAGGGAAGGTGGAGCTGGAAGTGGCAGAGGGGTCTGGAGACCGTGCCCCCCCACCCCCCGCCCACCCCGGGCCCCAGCCATGCACTCCGGGGTCACAGGGGAGCCGGCGCGGAGGAGAGGTCAGCACGGGCTCTGGGCTCCGTGGGGGTGCACTCAGGGCGCAGAAACCGAGGGAAGAGCCCCCCCGAAGTCAGTGGGCGCAGGTCACAGAAGGACATTCCTTCTAGGAGCGCTCCAGCCTTACCCTCCCTCCCCGCAAGAGAGCAGGATGCAGCAGGAGGGGACACAGGGTGCCAAAGAACTTGATGTGCAGGAGAAATGGGCAGCGGGAAACTCCAAACACATCCTGTACTTCAGCTGCTGTTCGAGGCGCAGAGAGGGAGGCCCCTCCCGCAGGACCGGGACCCAGGAATGGGAAGGGGAGACCCGAGCTTCCCCCAGAGGGTCTAGGAAAAACCCAAAGGCTTGAAAATCAGTAGATGATAAAGACAAAAAATAATCTACCATGTGAGTATTCTGATGATTAGAAATCACGATTCATAAATCAGAGCAATTTGTCAAGATCTCAATAATAGGTAGAAAATTTTCCAGGGAAAAGATCTCCATGTGTCTTAAAAGCTAGTATGATCCAGCCTCCTCATACTGTGTCCTTTTAAAATTTTCTTTTAATTTTAAAAAAAATGTTTATTTATTATTGAGAGACAGAAAGACAGAGCATGAGCAGGGGAGGGGCAGAGAGAGGGAGACACAGAATCCAGAGCAGGCGACTGGCTCTGAACTGTCAACACAGAGCCCATCGCGGGGCTCCAGCTTATGAACCGCGAGATCATGATCTGAGTGGAGTCAGACACTTAACCGACTAAGCCACCCAG
Source organism: Helogale parvula (assembly GCA_004023845.1). Lineage (NCBI taxonomy): Eukaryota > Metazoa > Chordata > Mammalia > Carnivora > Herpestidae > Helogale > Helogale parvula. Next base: position 32,852 of record PJEM01010527.1, on the reverse strand, counting down.
GCGCCCCATCTGTCCTTAAAAAAAATTATTTTCAAGTTTAGAAGAAGAAACATCCTGTGAACTTCAAAGGAAATAAAAAAATAAAGCCAAGCGCAGGGGTCCTGGTGTCTCCTGAGGTGAAGTCAGAAAATAGGGGTGTTCTGAGCCCGGGTCCTGGGGAAGGAGGTGAGGCCAGGCTGACACCCGCCAAGGGTAAACAAGAAAGGGCATTTTTCTCGAGAATTTTCTACCTACCGGACTTTTCCTCAAATATAAAAGTTATAGATATTCCCAAGTATTTAAAGACAGGAAACTCTGTGTAATAATTGGGAAAAAATATCCTGAAAGCATGTTCCAGTTGAGTATGAAGAGTCAAAATTTCAAATGTAAGAACAAGATAATAATACTCATTTTATAACATTATAATAAGAAAAAAGGAAGCTGAACAGAAGTGGCTGTGACCACTATGGCTTCATGATGAATGTCAAAGCCAACAATTGTGAAAAACAAATACTGTGTATCAATAGATTTGGGTAGAAAAATGCAATGAAACTAACAAAGCCCAGGAGTACAGAATGGGGCAGTGGGATAAAATGAGATGAAACAAAAAACTTGTTACATGGTTTGAACTATGAAGTCCGTGCGTGCACATTGTTAAATCTTGCCCATTGATTTAAAATTTGTTTCTTTCTTTGTGGCAAAGTTCACTGGAATGATTTAGGCGATGGCACATTGTTGGTGTCTTCACATACAATCTGTCCCATGTGCCAGACGCTCACAGGTTAAATGGCCATGACCCATGTGTCTGTGGAATGTACAAGATTAATAATGTATTTTATTTTTTATTTCATTCATTTATATACTTTTGAAGATGTTATTTTCAAGTCTCTCTACACCCAACATGGGGGTCGAGCTCACAACCCACAGATTCTGAGTCACAGGCTCCACCCACTGAGCCAGCCCGGAGCCCGGGAATAATGAATTCTAAAGTGTCTGTCCCTCGCTGTCTGCGGGCGGCTCCCCACAAGCCCGTGACTAGGACCATAGAGGTGTGACCACACGATCCATCTCCATAGAAAAAACACACCAAGAAGGCACATGGGTGGCCTTGGAGTCTTCAGTTCATCAAATTGTGTGTATTTCACACCAAATCTTTTCTTAGGTATCATATATTTGACATAATGTCCGTTTATGGTGTACGACATGTCAATCAGATATATTGTGATGATGGTCGTCACAGTAGCCGTAATTAGCACCTGTGACATCACATCACCGTTTCTTTTTAGTGGTGAGAATAATTAAGATCTGGTAAAACTGTGGTTACCAGGGGCGGGGGGTGGAGGGATGGGTACAAACTTGGCCACGAGTACTGAACGTGTCCTAGAGGTCTGATGCAGCGTCTAGCGGATGCAGACCAAACACTGTATTATCATCGCACCAAACCTTGATGGCTGTGGCAGAAACCACTTTTGCCAGCATCCCCCCCACGCTGGTGAAGATGGTTTCTCAGTTCTTGTGAACCTTCCAAAGCATCTCACGCCTCTCCGCTCGCGCCCCACCCTGATCGGTGAGGGCCATCACCAGGAGGCTTTCGAAGGGATGAGGTGGTCCTGGGGGTCTGGTGGGGGGCACGAGGCAGCCTGTTTCCTGCAGCAGAAGAGAGACAAGCCCTCCGTGGAGCAGAGAGGTGGGAAGGAAGCCCAGGAGGGCAAAAAAGAACGGGCTGTATCTTCCTCTTGTCAATTAATTTTCCTTGGACCAGAGAACACCCTCTGTATGATTTTCATTCCTTTGAATTTACTGAAAAAAATTTTTTGGCAGTTGAACATAGCATCTCCACGTTTTGTGAAGAATGTGTATCCGGTCGTCCATGGCGGAATGTCCTGTGAATATCAACTGTATCAAGTCGGCGTCACTTCTGACTTTCATCTGGTTGTTCTGTTAGTTACTGAGACCCACGTGCACACCTGTTTGCTTCCCCCGTCAGTGGTGTCTGTCAGGTTTCGGGCATGTTGACACTTATTTGAGGCAGACATGTTTATGGTGGTTTTGTCTTCCTGATGAATTGTTCTGGTTTCTTATTCTCTTTGTGAAAAGTCTTTTTTTTGATAAAATCCCTGTTAATGCTTATTTTGCTAAGTCTACTTTGTTTGCTATTAATATAGCCAATCTAACTATACGTGACTAATTCTAACATGATATATATTTTCCGTGCTTTTACTTTTAGACTGTACCGTCCATGGTCACGGGGGGTTTTCTGTAAATGATATATATATTTGAGCATTGTGGGTTTTTTATGCAACCTGACAATCTCTGTCTTTTAATGAGAGATTAAACCATTTATATTTAATTCAGTTTTCTATGGCAGTCCATAAACCCACCATCTTGTGGCTTTCGTTTTCCATCTGCTCTTTGTCCGGGTCACATCTCCCCAGTTTCCTGGTTCCCTTCACAACCTCCTTTTTCCTCTGCTTTCCAAACAAGGGAGTAACTCTTTCCCACCCTGCGTCTTACATGGCACGTTTCACTGCGATTTAAAATCCTCTAGGGAATCAAACAAAGGGGCACTTTGAAATACTAGTGTCTTTCACAGTCTTATGTCAAAGGTAAAACGAGAAAGGGGGAGTGTTAGACTTGCCTGAAAGAGAAACAGGCCTGATGATCAATATTTAATGATCTCGCCCCTTCTACTCCCAAGCTATTGTCAAGAACACAATGCTGCCGGGGCCCTCCCACAAGAGCACAGCCGATGGTGCCAATAGAAACCATTAAAGGTTGTAGGACCCTAATTCATTATAGCAAAAACATATGGCCAGGTTTTGAACTCTGTCTCCTTCCCTCTCTTCCCCTCTCCTACCTCTCTCTCTATATATATATCTAATCTATACTTCCTGCCATGTAGTTTAAAACTATAATTTGTAAAATAAATACTCTGACACATTTTTCTGTGAGTCGTCCCCCGTTATCTGTGTACGCTTGGTAGTGATGGTGGCTTAGTTGGTGACCCCCACCTTGAGGTGTGTCTCGGCTGCACATTCTCCATTATATCAAGAAAGAGGAAATAAAAGTCTCCACATTATTGCTACCAGGTCAGTGCCAGGATCGTATGTTGGAGGTAAGTTAGCATTTTCTATTTTATCGAACATTGTCAGCTTTTGCCAAAAGATTCGTGGAACTGTAGCTTTTTGACCTAAACCCTTATAAGTACAGAATATTTGAAATACGTAACATTTATATATTTTGCAGGACTATATGATATGGTGAGCAAATTTCAAAAAATAAATAGTTAATACAAATTTCTTTGAGGGAAGTAGGAATAGACATATAAATTCAAAGATTAAGAGAAAGTACATAGCACTTCAGGGATTTAGAGAACCTATTTGGGCATTTTATTGTGGATAATGGTAGGTATCCCAAGGTAGCTGGATTTCATGGCAAATTTAAAAATGAGTGCGGTATTTATTTTTTAAACCAATTAAAATGCAAGAAATCACTTATTTACGGCTGCATGAACATAACATAAAACACATAAATGTGATTTGACAATTTTTTTTGGAACACAGCAACACAGGCTTAAAAACTAATGTTCTAGAATATTCTCAGAAACAGAATTGCTCAGTCAAAACTCTTTTTTTTTTCCTTTACTACATGTTGCCTAATTTTTCTCCCAAGTGGGTGTGCTCAGATACACTCCTACAAGGTTGATTTAAGCTCTCATATTTCTAACCAATTTGTGAATAACATATTTTTTGTTGTTATTTTCCTTTACTTACATTTCTCTACATTTCTCTGCTGGGGGTGAGCATCTATTTGTAAGTATGAGATATCCTCATCTGTGAAGTGTTTATGTTTGTTATACATTTATAAGGCTTTTAATGTGTTCTAGATGCAATCCTCTTGTTTTGGTCAAGAACGTCTTCTCTTAGTATGTGGTTTCTACAGCCGACACTTGGAGAGCACAGGTCTGACTTGTGCACGACCACTTATCCATCAGTTCTTTTCAATGAATGTACATCCAGCCCTGTGATTATTTTCTCCTAATGATTTTCTTAATAACCTTTCCTGGTCTCTACCTACGTTACTGTACAGACGCGACACGCACCACATACAGCATACGGAACGTGTGTTGACCAACGATTTATGTTGCCGTCAAGGTCAGCAGTCAGCTACTGGCAGTTAGGTTTTGAGGCATCAAAAGTTATATGTAGATTTTCACCCGCACAAGGGGGTCAGCACCCCTAACTCTGATGCTGTTCAGGGATCAAGTGTATTTTATTGTTGATACGTTTATTTTTTGTCATGAAAAACTTACGGATGACAATGCAGCCAAACTTATCAATCATTTTCCTTATGATTTATATATACTCCGTTCTTGTTTAAAAATTCCTCTCCGTCTCAAGGTTACTACATATCTTGCTAGATTTTATTTGCAAGAATTTTATTTAGGAATACATATGTAATATTATATATTACATTATATTATATTACTATATTAATTATATTATATTATTTACATACTACTATATGCAATAGTGATTTGCTTGCAGATTTTTCCACCTCATCTTCTTAGTGATTAGAACATTGAGCAAATTATTGAAACCCTCTGTGCTAAATGGCCTCATATGTAAATAGAGATAATAATAATGGTCTTACCATGCTGTTGTCAGGATAACGGGACTTTGTAAAAGTAAAGTACTTAGAATAAAGCCTGGTATATTAGAAAGCTTTACAAAAGTTCGGTATCATTTTGTTATTATTACTTTTTTACTTTTCAGTTTCTGCTTTAGTGTCAAGGTTACGGTAGCATCATAAAATAACATAGAATTAATTCATTTTTGTGCAACTAAAAAATCTTTCTCTGTAGCTATACGACATATTATTTAAATATGAATCTTTTCTTGCTCAACATTTTAAGTAGTTGTGTATTCTTATTAGTTGTTAAACTTCATTTTATGTAAACATGTTATTGGATGTAAATCTTTTCTTGATCAACATTAAAAAAAATTTTTTTAATGTTTTATTTATTTTTGAGAGAGAGAGAGAGAGAGAGAGAGAGAGTGAGCAGGGGAGGACAGAGAGAGAGGGAGACAGAGAATCAGAAGCAGGCTCCAGGCTCTGAGTTGTCAGCACAGCCTGTCGCGGGACTCAAACCCAAGAACCACGAGATCATGACCTGAGCTGAAGTCAGATGCTTAACTAACGGAGCCACCCAAGCGCCCCCCAAAATTTTTTAATATTTTATTTTTGAGAAAGAAAGAGAGACAGCATGAGCCGGGGAGGGGGTGTTGGTTAGAGAGAGAGAGAGGGAGACACAGAATCTGAAGACAGGCTCCAGGCTCTGAGCTGTCAGCACAGAGCCCGATGCAGGGTTCAAACCCAAGAACCGCGAGATCATGACCTGAGTCGAAGCTGGATGCTCAACTGACTGAGCCACCCAGGCGCCCCTCTTGATCAACATTTTAAATAGTGGTATAGTTTTATTAATCTTTTATTTGTTATTTTTAAATTAATTTTTTAAATGTTTACTTATTTTTGAGAGGGGGATAGAGAGAGAGACAGAGTGTGAGCAGGGGAGAGGCAGAGAGAGAGGCAGACACAGAATCTAAAGCAGGCTCCCGGCTCTGAGCTGTCGGCACAGAGCCTGTCTTAGGACTCAAACTCTCGAACGGTAAGATCATGACCTGAGCTGAAGTATGATGCCCGAGCCAGCCAGGGGCCCTCTATATTTTTATTAGTCTTTAATTGAGAAGACTGTTTTTGTTCATGCAAGTTTTTCCTTTTTTTTAAATAGAATTTATTGTCAAATTGGCTAACACACAGTGTGTAAAGTGTGCTCTTGGTTTTTGGGGCAGATTCCCGTGGTTTAGGGCGTACTAAAGCGCCCATCCCAACAAGTGTCCTCCTCAGTGCCCATCCCCCACTTCCCCCCTCCCCCACCCCCATCCACCCTCAGGTTGTTCTCTGTACTTAAGAGTCTCTTGTGGTTTACCTCCCTCCGTCTCTGTTTGTAACTACTCCCCCCACTTTCCCTCCTCTGTGGTCTTCTGTTAAGTTTCTCAAGATCCACATATGAATGAAAACATAATATCTGTCTTCCTCTGACTTATTTCACTCAGCATAATACCTTCCAGTTCTATCCACGTTGCTGCAAATGCAAGCTGTTTTTAATATCTTTTGTATTTAATTTATATTCTTATTTTATTTTTCAAACTCTCCTTCTTGAACGTTGCTTTTACCCTATTTTTCCATTTTTATTTATTTGTTTGTTTAGGGCTAGAGAGAGCACACACACTTGTGTGAGCAAGTGGGGGAGGGGCAGAGAAAGACAGAGTCCTGGGCAGGCTCCCACTGTCAGCTCCTGGACCGCTGAGATCATGACCTGCACAGAAGTCAAGAGTCAGACACTCGCCTGGCTGAGCCACCGGGCGCCCCTACTTTTGGTTTATTTCTCTAGCTGTTTTTGTGGATGACTGTTCACTATCCTTTTGCAGTAAATGGATGTAAGGTAACAACTTTCCGTCTGAGTACTGTGGAGGTGAGCTCTACAAGTGTTCCCACTATTACAGGGCTCAAATGCCTTCTAATTTCTGCTACAATTTCTTCTTGGAGACAGAAATTATTGGGACATGAGGTTTTAATTTCTAAGTGCTTTAGTTGGTTATTATTTTGCCTTTTTTTAACGGTATTTTGTTGTGCATAAAAAATGTTCTGTTATAAAAATGTCAGACCTTTCAATGCTTTTATGAATTTCACTGCAAATTAAATTTTCAAAAATTGAATATAATTAAGAGTGAATGAGAATTTTCTAGTCATTAGGGGGCAGACTTCTATGGATATTTCTTTGATCAAACTTGATAGTTTGTGTTATTCAAATCTTTTTTAAAAATTATAACCAACTTTATTTGCTCGCTCCATCCATTTTCAGGGTATTTGGTTAAATGTAGCAACTATGATGATGGATTTGTCCACTTTTTCTTGTTTTTATATTTGTGTTTATTCTGAGTCTATGTCATTATGTACATATGAGATAAACACTTTTATAGTTTCTCGGTGAATTGCTGTCTTTATCATTAAGAAATGATTTTACTTTTCCCTTAGGTTTTATTTACCAAAATGTCTGTTTCCTTTGTTATTGGTACTGTTACGATGTCTTTATTCATTAGTATTTCTGTGTATGCATATTTTACTTTTACTCTTTTCACATTAAAAAAACTTTTAATGTTTATTTAGTTTTGTGAGGGAGAGAGAGAGAGAGAGAGAGAGAGAGAGAGAGAGAGAATCTGAAGCAGGCTTCAGGCTCTGAGCCGTCAACATAGAGCATGATGTGGGGCTTGAACTCACAAACTGCAAGATCACGACCTGAGCCGGGGTTGGATGTTTAACTGATTGAGCCGCCCGGGGGCCCACTCTTTTTATGTTTTTAAACCAGATGCTGATAGATATTCTTTTGTTTTTCCCTGATATTTATCTTTATTTTTTAAAATTTTTTAATCTAAAATTATTTTATTAAAATTTTTTAATTAGTTTATTACCACATTGTTTTTCATGTCACACCCAGTGCTCTTCCCCACAAGTGCCCTCCTCCATGACCATCTTTAAATAAAACTATTTATTAATTTTACATTAATTTTCATTGCTAACATATTTGGTATTTTTTCTGCCAACTTATGTTAAATTTTTCATTTACCATGTGTTTTCTTCTTTGGATCTACTTTTACTTATCTATTTATTATCATTAAATTAGATTTATCTACTTATTTTCCCTTTGTTAATTTGGCAGGGTTTTTTCCCCCTACTTATTTATATAAATCAAAATCTCTACTCGGGACATAAAAATCAATGAACAGGTTGATTCAGCCTGTGATTAAATTTGTCATCTTTAGTAATAAAATTTTAGTGTTTAACTCCTGTCATTTCCTCATCTTTGATGGTATTTTGTTCAGTATATTATTTCCCTTTTGTTTTTCAATTCATAAGTGCCAAGTTTTATAACATTTTCCCCCAATATAACCTGTGCTCCCCAATACTTAGGCTTAACATCTGCCCCCTGGACCCCTGCTTCTCTGTTCGAAGTTACAGCCCCACAGGTGACCGTGCTCCCAGCTGTGAGGACAGGACATATGGAGTCTCGATCTTATCTTTCTGGAAATTTTCTGGACTCTGTTTTTGAATGGTCAGTCGGTCATGCCAACTAGTTGTCAAGAGAAAACATTCAAGAGTTCCATGCAAAATAAAAGTAAGCCCACCATGACTGAAAGAGGAGACCTGAACCGACCTGGGCGAGGACGCAGGACCCTGTAGGACGGACGCTCCCGGGGCAGCTGTGGGCCTGGGCGCTGCACTCAGGGTTCCGCCGGGGCTTCAGGTGAGCTGTGTGGAAGGACGGGTCCGGCAGGCCCACAGTTGGGGTTTAGAAGCATTCCCACAACGTTGTGAAACATCGATTATGTGAAATTCTAGAAGAATTTTACACAGCGTCTATGAAAACAATCTTCTTATCCGTCTTAAAATATTTACTGCCTCTGTTTCTAGCTTTTGTATCACACCTTTAATCTCTCCCTGTTTCCACATACTTCATCTCTTTATCTTTCCTCTGATAGGCTACCCTCTGAGTAATTTCCTTCTCTGACTGCCAGATAAATAACGTCACTTATGTCTATGTGACCACCTATTTAATTGTTTGATTACTTTTTAGTTATTTATTTATGTATTTATTTATTTATTTTTGAGAGAGAGAGAGAAAGTGAGTAGTGGAGGGGCAAAGAGAGAGGGACACACAGAATCCAAAGCAGGCTCCAGGCTCTGAGATGTCAGCACAGCGCCTGATGTGGGACTTGAACCCATGAGCCATGAGATCATGACTTGAGCCAAAGTCAGACGCTTAACCAACTGAGCCCCCCAGGCGTACCTGATGAGAAATTTTTATTGTGCATATACCTTCATCTTAACGAATGACAGCTTTCCCCTCCGTGAAGTAGAGAGTCCTGGAGGGTGCAAATCTGTTATGGGACAATTTTGTGTGCACTTGGGCTCCAAGGGCGTTAGCCGTATGGAAACACACTTCACTTGATCAGTGTGGCGACCTGGCACTACAGAGTTGTGTAAATCCTAAGTGCATGCCCGCTCGCTCGTGGTGACAGCTTGGAATCTGTCTCATGGCATCATGGGAGGAGGGGCTCTAAGGGATGACTCTCCTTGCTGCTTTCCTGGCTGGTGGACCTGAAGGTTTCGTCCCCTCCCCCACCTGGTCGCGTAGTGAACGGCCCCTCCAGGGTCCTGGGATTACGCCAGACTCTCCATTACACATTCTGCCTTGAACGGCCTTCTCTCCTGTGCGGATGGGTGCTCTGAGTCCCAGCTGCCAGGGTCCAGGAGGGGACTACATCGGGGTCTAATGCCCTCCTGGGTCATCTCCATAAAAGCCCCCACGTTCACCACTCTGGCTTTGTGTTCTGACCTATAGTGTAATGTCTGCTGATCTCACTTCCTCTCTGAGCTCTGCCGTGTGTCTGTCTGTCTGTCAGCTAATTACGCTTCGCCCATGCTTCGTGTCTGAACGAGAAGTCAACTTTATTTTAGACTGTTTTGTTGTCAGAAGTCTCTGGTCTATCGTCTGTGGTGTTAAATTTATGCCTTGGTCTTTGGGACGTACCTCCAAATGCTCAAAATCCAGTCTTTCCAAAATCATGTCTTGACTTTTAGGGCAACCTTTTCCACAGTGTGACTCAGAAGCATTGAAATGCAAAGAGGGTCCTGTCTGCTCACTCCTGGGCCCGCCGTCCCGTCCCTACGACATGGGCGGAAATCCGAGAGCCTGCGGCCGGGCAGGCGGCGGGATCCAGGCAACCGGAGGGGATGTGTGTGTAGAACATCAACGAATATTTCAGTTACTCTCCTGCTACATGCGCTGTGTCTATTTATCATTAAACTGTCATCAAGTCAACAGTAATTCACGTGTGCGTCATCCCTGATCGGAAGTCAAACTTCAAAAGGACCCAACAGACAACACACTAATTATCCATCATCATTCGGGCTAATTTGTTTTATGCTAAAGCTCTTCAAATGCACAGGTGAACCCAAAGAAAATAACAACTTGGCCTGAGTGGAAATTATTACTTGTGGGGGCTCGTCAACCAGCGTCGCTGCGTCACATCGCCTTCACGAAGACGGTAACCATCCAGTACATTGGAAAAAGATTTTTTTAAGAAGGGAAGTGTGGACCCGCTACCACTTGCTGGTTCACTGCTACCTGATTTATGTTAAAGTAAATCAAGCCTGTATTTTAATAGATGCCTGGTGCCTCCCCACGACCTTCTAGTGTACAGGGGCCTTGTTAAGGGTGACAATATTGTGTCCGTCCCTTGACATGGTCAGCGCGGGAGCACCCCCTGAAGCTCTCTCGGATGGGTGGTCTCGGCCCCCACGGTGCCCGGGCTCCGGTCACGTCAGAAGTCACTAGAATTCCATGCTCACTGGGGAGACTGACGCGCGGACCACGGGCACTGAAAATGTGGGCAGATCCACAGACACGCACGTGGCACTTACATGCGTGTAACGTGTGCCTTAATGGATGAGCTCTTAAAAAAGATAATAGTGTGGCAGACGCTTCTCTGATTGGCTTTTCCCAGGCAACAGACCCCCCAAAGGGCTTTAAAAGTCACTCAAGGTCTCTCAAAAGGTGATTGAGAAAAGAACAAAGCAGTTAAAGATGTGTGAGCCCTACGTAGGGAGTTTATTTTTCTTTGTGTGTGTGTTCTTTATGTTTATTTTATTTATTTTGAGAAAGAGAGAGAGAGAATCTCAAGTAGGGTCCACACTGTCAGCACAGAGCCCAATGTGGAGTCTGAACCCACAGACTGAGGTCATGACCCAAGCCAAAACCAAGAGTCGGATGCTTAACTGACTGAGCTGCCCAGGCGTCCCTGAATATGCTTCGATTGGAGGATTGATGATCTCGAGGCGAATGTTTGTATGTATTAATTTGAAAATTAACTGAATTAAAACTTTAATAGGAGTGTATGTGATTCTCTTTGTCGGAGTTTATTTTCCGTGAATTTTCTACTATTAACTTGGTAGAAGTTTAAAAAATCTGGTTCATGTTTTTAAAATATAGTTTTATTGGAGAAGCCAGGAAATTCTTAAGAGATAAAGCCCACGGGGCGCCTGGGTGGCTCAGTCGGTTGAGAGTCTGGCTTTGGCTCAGGTCATGACTCAGCGTTTGTGAGTTCAAGCCCCGTGTTGGGCTCAGTGCTAAGAGCTCAGAGCCTGGAGCCTGCTTTGGATTCTGTGTCTCCCTCTCTCTGCCCCTCTCTTGTTCACGCTCTGTCTCTCTCTCTCTCTCTCTCTCCCTCAAAAATAAATAAACGTTAAAAAAAACAAAAGGAGTAAAGCCGACCACTGTCCTGTACTTGAGACAGCTTACCCATTAGGTCTTGGCCATTCGGGCACGCTCTGACCAGGCAGAGATTTTTCTGGACTCAAATCATTCCGTGATGGGAAGAAGCCGCAGGACCAACATGAAGTGATCAGTACGAGATCCGACCCAGCACGAAGGACGTGAGGGGGCGTCTTCCCTGGATCGGAGGTAAACCTACTCGGGGTGCAGGAGGCTAATGAACGCGGGGACTGCACGGGCCACGTGGATGGAGATTCTGGGGACGCGGGGCCAGGGCGTCTGGATCACCGAGCGCACGGGAAGGGGTGGGGGGCTCGGAGGCCCTGCAAGGTCTCGGGCTCCTGGTAGCGGTAGCGGTCGCGGCCGCTCAGCCAAGCCGCAGAGGGTCCCAGCTGGTCCCAGGGCAGTGACCCGCCCCCTGCAAGCCCGGCGCACTGCGAACCCGCAGGGAGGCCTCCCTTCCCTCCGTGCAGAGGTGGGGGCGCCTCTCCTGGGCGGGAAAGCAGCATGTGAAGACGAAATAGCAGCCGGGATCGGTGAGGCTGCAGGTCCTGGGCCGCCTTCCCGGGGCCTGGGGGTGGGCACCCAGGGCCGAGGGATGCGCCTGGGGGTCCCGGGGCCCCTCCCTCCTTCCCACCAGGAGCAGAGATGGGAGAGCCCGCCGTCACTCCCCAGACAAGCCCTCCACAAGTCTACTCGTGGCCAGGGGCCCTCGTTTCCCGGTCCTGGCGTGGCCTCCGGGGCCCCCAGAGCTTGCATATGGCAACCCCCCCAGGTGGGCAGGAGCCCCCTCCCCCCAGGAAGCTCTTCCCCAGTAAAGACAGATCGTTCCAGAGCTTGTTTGCTGCCTTGAACATGAAGCTGCTGGCCATCCTGTTCCGTTCACGCACCTGCCCATCCTTGAGGCTGGGTGGCACCCAGGGCTCCCCGGGCCCCTGCACCTTCTGGCGTAAGACTGTCCTGCCCTGTCATTCCGTGCCCAGGCCTGCCCCGCACAGGCGCTCAGGAAACGGGTGCTGTGAGGGGTCTGCAGGCCCCTGAGAGAGACGGATTCGACCTTGTGCGTTCTGTGCTCATGCCAGCAATGAATCATGCAAGGCGTTTTATTTTCCTTATTTTGTAAAATGTATTTATTTGAGAGAGAGAGAACAGGGCAGGGGCAGAGAGAGAGACAGAGAGAGAGAGAATCCCAGGTAGAGTCTGCACCATTGGCTCCGAGCCCACCGCGGGGCTCCATCCCAACTACCGTGAGATCATGACCTGAGCCATGATCAAGAGTCAGACACTTACCCAGCTGACCGCCCCCCCCCCCCCAGCGGCTTCTCATGAAAGGCATTTTAGAAGAAAATTGCTATCAACAAGTTTTTTTTTAAATTTGTTTTAAGTTTATTTATTTTGAGAGACAGAGAGAGCAGAAGAGGGTCAGAGAGAGGGGGAGAGAGAGAGTCCCAGGCAGGTTCCACGCTGTCAGCGCGGAGCCTGATGTGGGAATGAACTCATGAACCAAGAGATCGTGACCTGAGCCGCAGTTGGACACAACCCACTGAGCCATCCAGGCGCGTCTGGACGTCCCATTTTCTATGTACCTTCTGCCTAAAGTTAAAATAACAAAAAATAATATCGAGGTTCACCTTGTTTTTCCCGGGAGTGTTTACACCTCCCCCACGGGCAGATAGCAAGCCCGTAGCTGGCGCCTAAAACGGCCTTGGAGCGAAGCCTTCTGTGTAACTCAGGGGGAGCACCCCCTCACCCGGCGCCCCGGGAGCGGCCTCGCCAGGCTCTGTGGGGTGTGATGGCATTTGGGGGTCATCTCTCAAGGCTAATAACAAATTCCATGTACATCGTTCTTCATGGACTCGCAGGCACATGGAATGATCCGGATTCAGCCCGAGAAAACAGCAGAGAGATGAAGTATGAGGGGTCCGTTGTCAGGATGAGGGTCGGCCTCCCGCCCCTGCCAGGAGCAGGGCGTCTGCCTAGCGTGTCCGAGGGGAACGCGGGGGCCACCGAGAGTGGAACCCGGCCAGCCCCTCGCAGACCGGCGGGACTTGCCCCAGGGGACCGTCCTCCGGGCCTACGCAGGGCGCCCCTTCTCCGCTGGGTGCCGGGGACTGGGTGCCCCTGTGCGGCACGACCCGCAGGAGGCCGTGTGACGCGCTCCGGCCACGGCACAGCCCAGCTGCACCCGCGAGACTGTTGGCGGTTTCCGGTTTCCGAATAATCCTGCCTGACTGTTTAATAACCATCGGGTTGCGAAGCCGATCAGTGACAGGGGCCCAGCTTTAATTGGAAACTCCCGAATCGGGATCGTTCCCTCCGCGCGCAGAGCATCTGGTCCTCCTGCAGCGGCCGCAAGGGCGAGGGACTCGCTCAGGTACTTGCTGGCGAGCCTCGGTGGCCCTCACATTGGGGGGGGTGTCAGCTTTTAATTGTAACTGTCTTCCAGAGCGGTGTTGTTTTAATATCCTGTATAGATTTTTATGTAATACACTCACTTCCAGGCAGCCCGAAGCAAGAATCAATTCTGTGAAGGGTTCTTCTTTTGTTAAAAGCCAATCTTGTTTTAATGATGCATGAAGAAATATTCGAGCATTGACATTTTTCTGTCAGGTTTCTTTTGAAAAATCAATTAAGATAATACTGCGTTGACCTAGTTATCTAGTTAATGCTTATTAGGACTGTAATATGATTTACCGTCAGCATAATAATTTTTGTATCTTATCCCATTAGCTTGTGCATATTTCAAAGAGTGTTACACAGTGGTCACTTCTTAACATGTAGCAGCTGCATTAACTAGGAGGGGTAGGGCCATTAGGCACAAGCGATCTCATTGGCTCCTTGTATCAAATTTGGATACAATCTCCGTCAAGATTCTTGGGTATTTACATGGCCCAAAACCTGCTTCTTAATTACACAGTGGACCTAGACTCTCTGCCCGTCACCGACGGTCCTTCCGCAAATTACAAATAACAGATACTTCTGCGTGAAGTGATCGGTTTGGGATCAGTCATGATGTACGGAACCTGGGCAGAGTAGGTTTCAGACACATTAAGGCCTGCGCTCCTGGGTCCGGCCCTCAGGGACCCGGGGCCGAGAGGCCTGGGGTGGCCAGGAGCTCGGGTCCCAGCGGGGCCCCGGAGCCCCAGCAAACACGCAGCGTCAGGGAATCTTCTGCAAGAGGCCTGGCCTTCTCCGCTGCTTCTGTGTTAACAGCTGTCAATGGCACCACCAGAAGGGAGCCCTCGCGAGACCCTTGCAGGGGAAGTACTGATTTCTGCCCGTTTGGGATTCCGCCGGGACCGCAGGCACCGCGGGCTCGCCCCCGCTGAGCAGAGCCGGCTGGACCCGTGTCGCCCCGGTGTCGGAGGGACCCCCGCGCGGTCAGGCTGTGTGCCGCTCAGATTTACTGCCTTCGCGCTGGGGGCGCAGGCGGCAGAGGGACGTGGCCTTCCTCGGAGGTGATGTCAGAGAGCTGGGACGGTGACAGGCTGGCCGCCCTGCGCTCCCAGCGGCCCCCCTGCGGCTGGGAGACGTCCTCTCCTCTTTTGTCCCCATGGTCAGCAGCCTGTGTGCACACCTTCCGCAGGGGGTCCTGCCCTGCTGTCTCATTCCGCCGCCATTGTTGGGAGGGCGCCTCTGACACCCGACGCCGTTAGTGGAGCCCAGACACCCCCACGTCCCCCGTCTGCATTCCGAACGCACCAGTGAAGGGCACACCCCTGCCCCTCCAAATGCCCTCGCCTCCCCCTGCGCTCTGGGGTGCTCAGCAGGAGCCAGCGCGGTCACAGAACGGAGGGGCGGCCAGGGAGACGGCATTTCTAAAGCACTGCCTGCGTTATTTGTGTCTCTGGCTTTCAAATTCCCTCTTTTTCACAGAAGCTTTTCACCGAATCATTGGGGCTCAAAGACGTGGTTTTGAGCCCTATGGGTGCCGGACATCATTACATTTACCAGTAAAATATTTGCACTTAACAGAAGTGACCTTGTTTTACAGACAAACGTGATGAATTTGTGCGGGTAGCTCAGTGGAGCTGTTCATTTCCAGCCTGGTAACGTTTTAATTAATTAAAAAAAGAAAAAGCAATGCACATGGATTTGGTTTCCTATTTTACATTTTCTAGTTTCCTATTTCAAATCCGAAGGTTTTAAAATTTTTATTTTAATTTTTTGGTTATTCATAATCAATCTCTCTCTGTCTCTCTCTCTGTCTCTCTCTCCCTGTCTGTCTTAAAACGGATCTCTCCAGGGGCATCTAGGGTCCGAAAGGTTGCCGATTGTTCTCAATGCAGACAGAATCTGAATCCTGTAGCGTCTTGATTTGAATAAAGCCGGAGAGACGGAGCAAGTGACGGCATCTTGAGTTGCTGAGCCGGAAGGAGCCCGAGAGCCCAGGCTGGCAGCCCTTAGGAGCAAATGAAACGTGTGCACAAAGGAGGCAGAGGAAACCGGGCAGGAATCTGAGTACAGACTCCATAGAAACTTCGCGGATAAAGCAGGAGAGGGGAGGCGGGCGGGCGCGTCCGCACGCGGCCCCGTCTGTATCCGGGCTCCGGGACCGGGCTCTGCATCCAGCGTGTCACTTCTAAGCACCCAATTAATTGCCTTGACAGTGTGTGGGGGACCCTCCTTCAGAGAGACGCTGTTGCGGGCCGTGGTTTTAATTACGGGAGAGATGAGTCGTGGATTAAAATCGGAAACCTGAAATCTGCTTCGTCGTCATCGATCAAAACATAATCCAAATAAAGAAAATTAGGCTGGTGGGCACGAGGTGATGACTTGGGTTTTACATTATCATCTCCTGCCTAACTAGGCACTTTCCCTGGGTGTCTGAACTCTTTGCCTTTTAACTGTGCTTGCAGTTGCTATAGTGATGGCATAATTTTGTAATGGTCTAAAAATGACACTGGCGTACATACTGACAGATAGGAATTAATTCACTAACAAGTAATTATGTAGCGAAATGTTGACTGCCATACAGAAGGTGCGCGGTGACACATTTTCTGTTTTCCGGGGATGGCAGTAACATTAGCGTTGGTCATTAGTGGTAGACATCTCGGGAGTGTTGGATACAGACTTATATGCAGACCTATTTAGTTACCTGTGTGACAGCCTTGTTCAGGACACCAGAAACAGCTGTCCTAGCCTGTATGAGCCAAAATAATTAGGCCTGTCATCTTCTCCCTCTGATTTCCCCTTCAACCTGCTCCACAAAATGCAAATATTTTGCTTTCATTGTCACATTCACCTTGACATGGATATTGCTTTGGCGCGTAACTGGGTAAGATGACTGAGAATTTGCATTGTTCATTCTAATAAATTTGCGTCCCCTCCATCACATGGCAGGACCCATCAGATAAAGTCTCCCGGAGTGTCATCAATCACCAGCCTTGACAGACGGCTTTTGCCTTCATTTGTTACATACGAGAACATGCTTAATTATTTGTCCTGTAATTAGTTGGGAAAATGTCAGGAAATGTCAACTCTCTGTTCGCGGTGGAAGGACCCGTCTTGAAAGCCAGGATGACTGAAGTGTCATTAATGCTGCCTAACTAGAGAAGCATCAGCTGGGGAGAAGTGAAAGCTTCTAAAAAAGTAATCATGGTGAGTTACGGAAAACGGAAAATCAGCCCCCTAACAAGATGGGAGTCCTATTAGCAAACAGTTGTATTTTTCATCTGCTAGTCTTCACAATAAAACGGGGGTGAGCTCACGAAAGAACAAGTATATTGGATGGATGGGATTTCTGTCTCAGACTCACCGGCGTTCCCCAAGCCAGTCCTGCTTCATGCGTTACTATCGGGGCGCCTACTATTTAATTTGCCGATTGGAAGCGCATCTCACCATTTGAACTGCTCAGGATTCAGTGACTATGCGAGGGTGAGCGGTGCTACGTTCATCAAGGGAAGCGATGGGCTGGGTATGCGAAATTAAAATTGTCATCCTTCTTGTAAAATCCTTTGATAATAACAGCAAAGTGCCATTAATCATCGCTCGGCAACCAAGAAACGCAAACAAACAAACAAAACCCTTTGTAACAGCAGACCGTGGGAGGAAGAAAAGGGGGCAGAGTAAGTGTGCCAGGAGAGCGGCCTTGCCCACACCCAGAATGCTGAAAAGAGTTCTTTGTTACTTCCAGCCGTGGGCTCGGAGGCCTTCACCACGTTTCCTGGCTGCATCGGAGAGAGGCAGGGACGCCGGGGAGAAGGAACAGTTTCATCACCAGACAGGCAATTCCATGTGGAAACGGACGCGCTTGGGTTTTGAGCCCTGCCACCCGTGCCCGGAGATCTAACTGGCACACGTGCACGGTGGCGCTCTGCGAGCGACCCCCGGCCTCACCAGCGGCGCGCGGGGTGCCACGCTTGTTAGTAAAATGCCACCGGCAAATTCCACATCACAGGCATCGGCGATTTTCTATACCGTTGTCAAAATAATGTGCTCACGTGCGATCTTTCTTTACTTAATTACTAACATCATTTTGTGTCTCCAGAACAAGTGAATTATTGTTAGACCTCTCCAGAAAGAATAATTAGGATGGCGTTCTGTGGTTAAACAATTCACAACTTGTCACAGGTAGGACGGAGCTAATTATCAAATGGTTAAACATTTCCCCAGGAGGACTCGTGCAGGCCCGCTGCACGCAGGCTGCGAGCTCCCAACCCTCAGAGCCTTCAGGACGGACGGAAAGTTTGATTTGCGTCTCCGCAGATCAGACTTCGGGAAAGCACGAATCTTCTGTGACTTTCAAGGCCCAACAGATGAACGACGCGCCCACTCGGGGGCTGCGCGAAGCCGGCAGACGTGACATGACCGTCCGTTCTTGATAATTCAGATTTTTAAGAGCGATAAGAACGTAGCCACAATTATTTTGGCAAATCCTTCAGTGCTTATGGCAATTTAATCTAAGGTTCCTCGTGTGAGGCACGGCTGCGCATGTTCCTGGAGGGAGTCTTCGCGGCTTCGGCACGAGGACACCTGCCCTTCCGGCCTCTAAGGAAGGGCTTTGCTAGGCTCCACGGACTCAGACATCCAGCCAGAGAGTCTGGAAATTCTAACGATTAACCATACAGAAGAACAACATGTGCTTTCTAATATCCTGGGATTTTCTTTCAGTTCTTTAGAGGGTGAGTCACCTTAATGAATACCAAAGGGATAGATTTAAATCAAATCAGATCAAAACAAATCAGAGCAAAACAAAACAAAACCCTTTGTCAATGCACTCTTTCGGTTTTCCTGTCTCAGAGGGTGGACGTGGGGCAAGCACTCAAGATGTTCTGGAATCACTTTCCTGGACAGCTGTGGCATGGCGTCGCTAACAGCGAGAAGAGGTGAAAAATTAAGACGTCGATTCTGTGCTGCCCTCCCCTCCCCTGGACCGCTCCACCTGCCGGGACACACAGTTCTCTCTGAAGACGGCACTCAGAGCAAGGAGCTTCACACAGACCCGGGGGGGGGGGTCACAGAGTTGTTTCACTTCCTGGGGGTTTAAATGGGGTATGCTCAGCTTGCGCTGCTCCACATGCCCCCCCACAAACAAGTAGCAGGTGGGGGCTGGTGGGGGGCATGCCCTGCATCCTTCTGACCATCCCACTGCTGTAGCCTGGACCCTATCCATTTGCAGGCTTCCGTTCGATTCCTGCCTTGATGGGGTTTGCAGATAAATGCAAAGCCTTCCTAGGTAGCCTTGATAATTGCTACAGATACAAAAAAGACATGTTGTGCAATTAAGAGCGAACTCTAGGGGTACGTCCGCTCTAATCCTCCGAAGAGCACCGGGCACAGCCTCCTCTTTGGTGCAGCTCGGGGGGTGAGCACCCACTGCACGCCCCACGGTCCCCGATCGGCCGAGGGGGCCGTGCGGCCGTGCTCTGCAGAGGGGGACCCGGACAGGCTGTCCACGCTGGCGGCGGGCGGGCGGCGGGTGGCACGGAAACCTCCGCGGACTCTCCGCCGGCTGCTGCCCGGTCTATGCCAGCCAGCTGTTCCAGGCAGTTCCGGCAAGACTAATGTCTTTTCCGGGGGTTTTGATAAAATAAATCACCATCATTCGGATAAGGCACATTTTATTAATGACAAAAACCTACGGGTGAATTTGTTTTATGTTTTATTAAAGGAAACGTAGCAACTCAGGTTGTCACATGTAAAGTTTGAAAATAGGATTTCTAGCCTGTGTATTTACCTACCTACACACCTGTCTCTTACACGCTCCCAAACGAGCTTCTACGGGGTGGGGGAAGGAGAAATTATTTCCTTCTTTAGGGAGATGGGGTGGCCTTTTCTTCTTCTGGAGAAAAAACAAGGGCCAGCAAATTGGTTAAGATCCTTGGCTGCCTCTGAGGCAAGCAAACTGGGCTCCTTCTCCCGAGTGAAGGCATTTCGAGGAGGCAGGAGGCAGGATTCTCGCGAGACAGAGCGGTCAGGGCGCGCGCGGCCCACATGCCTCTCCAAGGGCTCCGATCACGGGTTCCGGGACAGAGCATGGATTTTGTGGGAAGCAGCGCACATTTTTACATCCACACGTTTAGGCGGACGTAATAAATTGGGAATTCTTACAAACAGATAAGACGGGTTTAGTGGCATTATAGACAAATAACAATACAATAAGCCTGAAACAATACATTTAAGAGGAAGAAAAACAAAGATGTAAGGTCAGACAATATCTCACATAACATTTGGAAAAGCTGCCAATTGTTTGCATAACAGCACAATGGCAAAGCCTCTTAGAACGCTGTTAAGTCTTTATTCAGTAATACATTATCATGCATATTTCATAGCAGGGATTACGGAGACAGAATTGTGTGTCATTTTTGTTGTATGTCTTTATAATTACACCTTGAAGCCACAACTAGGTTTTTTTTTAAACTACATATTCATGAAAAGCGGACTTGTAATTTGATAAAGGGGAGCTGTGTTCCCGTGCCCATTCAAACGGCGTCACGAAGCAGAATTAAAGTAGGCATCTGTGTTCGCCGGCATTAATCTCCTCGTGCACATTCCAGCTGCTCTGATGTGCAAGAGGGAGATAAGTCCTGAGCGGGCTGGAGCTGTGTGGGCCAGACAACTCTATTATTGGCTTCATAATTGCTTAATTAAACTTTTGTCACTAATCATTATGAGGGCAATAGAGCTGTTATACTGGGTTCTGTTAAGCAAAAATCAATAAACTGTTGGAGTTAATTTCGCCGTATTTTTTGTCCTGCAAATGAAATTCATTGCTGCCGGTTAGTGATCTGTGTGGCTGGCGCCCGGCTGATATGAACAGCCATCACCATTTGAATTGAGGGTATTCAGTAGCACATGAATATGAACAAATGGCAAACATAAATCTCTTGCATGAAGTACACCTTCTATCCCTTTATTATGGAACAATTGACCCATCTAAAATGAATTCTAATGCCAGGAAAGCGTTTAGATTTAAATTACACCATGGTCTTCTGGATCTGAAAGATGGCGGCATAAAAAAGATTAATATGCTAATTATTTTTCTCCTTATTTTTTTCCTTCGACATCCGTGGTGGGGTATTGTGAAGCGTGTAAATAAGATGGCTGTTTTGTCAAGAAATGGCTCTGAGGCACACTATATTCCACCGCAATTGAATTTGTTTATTCAAAACCTCACTCCAGATTTTAACTGTGTTTGCAATAACACTTTATTTTTCACATAATGTTTTCCTTTCACAAAGAATTCCTGGAATAGGTAAAGCGTGTTTTTGTTTATTGAAATAGATTTAATGGTGTTATGAGTGATGGTATGCTTACCCAGGCTGTATTTATAAATTCCTGTCAAACTTTGATTTTCCTTCCCTCGTCCTGAGCTCGCAGGATTGATCTCAGGCGGTGCTGTCTTCCCTGATGGCTTTTGTGCCGGGAAGGAAGCCGGGGAGGCGGGCGGGAGGTCTGGTTGGTCTGCACCCGCCATCGGGCACGTTTCCCCGGGACTCTGGGGCTCCGGCCCTTGACATTCTGAAACTGAGAAATAAGCAGACAACAAACAAAAAGCAAAAGCGTCACCTCCCTGGACACACCATGCTGGTGTGCAGCCCCCCCCAAAACCGTGTCCTCTGAGCCCCTGTGATGGTCCCAGGTGTGTCTTCTCTCTCTTCTCCACGATGGCTTTGCTGTGGCCACTGACCGCGGCCACCGGAGGCCAAAGTGCGAGGCAGATGGGCAGGGCTTCTCCGTGGCGTCTTCCCGCTGCCGGGCACTGTCCTGGTGCCACCCCCTCCCCGTGCCCCCCAGCCAGGGGCGAGACCGCCCGCGGGCGCCCATACGGATGAGGTCGTGGACGTACCCAAGTTCCACCTGGAGCGTCAGGGCCGCTGTGGCAGCCTTTCTGAAGCTGGAAGATCAAGTCCAAATCCAGAACGAAAATTACTTGTTCTCCGAAGATGAAGAGAAGAAAGTTCGTTCTCCATGATAATGTCGCTACACGTGCCTAAAAGAAAAGGCATAAAATAAAAACAATGGAAAATTAAGAAGAGAGAAATTCCATCGTCTCATTTCCCTAAATGTCTTCCTGCAGATTTATCCCCCGTTCCTCAGCTCTTGTCTGTCCAGGAGGAAAGAGGTGGACGCTGTAGAACTCGACCGTCCTCAATGTGGGTTCGGATCCGTATCTGTTATCAGCTCACTTCCTGCTCGTGGACAATGGCCTGCTTCCGTCTTCCATAATTCATCCATCAAACGCTTTGAACATACTAGGTGTTCACTTAACGGTGTGTAAGGAGTGGGTGGATAGACACGGCTCCGTTTCTGGAGGAGCAGAGAGTGACAGGGCGCCTGTGCCCCTGGGTGGTTTGTTGTTTGATGCTCAAATGATAATCCCCGGTCTTCCAGGATCACGGCGGCCACGGTAGGGTGCTAGGCAACCAGACATGCCAGGGAGAGATACACGATGTTAACGCAAACCACCAGAAATTTATTTCCTTATTAATTTGTCTGAATTTGTTTCTTTCTATTCAGGAGTTATTTTAAACGATTCTTTCTCATCAGTGTTTTAAGTGAGGGGAAGACATGATGCACGTGTTATTAGCTCCATCTACGCCATGATTATAATTATTATTATTCATGTAAACAACAAGAGCGCGGGACCTGACAAATCCTCTTTGGATAAGAAAAATATCTGACTTCACAAAAGCAGATCCTGAAGGATCCTTACACTTGAGCTCTGAAACAAGTTTCATCAAATAAAAGAATAGGCTCTTAGGAAATACTATTTAAAAATCACACGTAGATTAAGAGAGGCACAGACGTGCATATCGGGATTTTACTGTTCATTACTGCATTCATTATCTGATTTAAACGAGATTACAGCGTGGAACACACGGTACCTTGTGACTGAGAACACTTCTTTTATAAAATCACAACTTGCTCCTCTCAACGCCCATTAAGTATTGAGGGTTAAAGCTGCATAAACTCGCATAAATATATGCTGTTCTCTCAAAACACACAGAAGTCAAAGGGATTAGAAATTTTCTGACTGTGTTGAATGTGAGGTGGGTGGCGAGGCTGGTGGCAGTCCGTCCCCGGTAGTTTTCCGGACGGCCTTGCTGCACGGACCGGGTCCCAGAGGCGACTGGGGCAGATGTCCCCCAAACTCCTTGGATTTCCACCTCTCTGACGCACCTGGAGCCGAGTCGATGCGGTCTTTGACTGGCAGTAGGCATGCCCTGTATATGCTCCTGAAATAAAAAATAGCTGAGTTTTTATTTTTAGCAAATTCAATACTTGACAGCAGGTTAATGCCAGGTTCCTGTTTGCTTTTCTCCTAAAATGACCTTTCCTTCCTAAGCACTGCTCATCCTTTGACTTATCGGGACCATTTTTACGACAATGCTGACATTGCTGAGTCCTAATGTCGGCATGGCAGCAAGAACACCCGTGATACGGGATCGTCCCGACCCACGGGAGTGTTCCCAGGGGACGGTCGGGCTCCTTCCGCGCCCTGAGCCAGGTGGCGCTGGGCTGTGCAGACGGACTCAGCTGTATCGCACACTGCTTCATAGTTTCCCTTCCAGTAGCTCTCTCCAGAGTCAAGTTGGAGAGAGACATCCAGAGAGAGAGTATACTTAAATATAAGAAACAAAATTAAGAATGTGCTTAAACGCAAGTATATTAAGTTTAAATGTATTAAGAATACGCTTCGATCGGAGACAGAAAACTAAACGTGCAGATCAGATCACTTTTGAGCACCACTTTAAGTTGGTTTTGGAATTTGGGCTTTGATTTTATTTTGAGGTTGGTGAATATCGTTCCATCTAGGACTTCATATTGTAAGGAGCATCTGAAAGTCAAATTGGAAAACAAAAACCCGTGGGTGGCATCAGAGGTAATGGAAGGAGAAAGTGACCCTGTGCGGTGTGACCCTGCTCCCCACTGTGGCCGGCTCCCACCGTCTCGGCTCCTCTTGGAGCCGCTGGGTCCTGGGAGGCTGGAGCCGCCTGCCCAGGGTGGGCTCATGCAGGGGTGCGGCTCACGGGACCAGAGCCCATTCTAAGGCTTGTCCACACTGGCGGCTCCAGGACTTCCCCTTGCCCCCTCAGCCGGGCGGGACCCAGTCTCCTTCCACCCCCTTGGCTCCTTGCTCAGAACTGGCCTCTTAGAAACACTTCCGTGGTGGTGGTTTCTTCTGGCAGGAGAAGTAGGGATTGTTCTCTGGAGGAAGGAACAAAGTAAGACAAACAGAGCAAAGAAAAAGAAAATGCCGTGATGCTTGACTCAGAAATGACCGTTGCTGGCATTTCCACAGGGAGGCTCCCGGGATGCACACGCGTGGGCATGTGTGTGTCCACACAAGCTGGCGTTCTCCAGGGAAGGAAGCCGGGCTTCTCCAGATCTGGGCCTCACCTGCCGTGTGTGTGTGTGTGTGTGTGTGTGTGTGTGTGTGTGTGTGTGTGTGTGGTGCGTGCTCAGGAGACATTTGCAAGTAAACAGACAAACGTGGATGCAGCTCTCACTTTCTCCCTCCGAGCTGACGTTTTCATTGTCCGATGACAAGAAGTGCAGTTACGCTGTGCACCTAATGCCAAGCCACTAATTAGACTCGCGTTGCTCTGGACCGAGGGAGCGCACGGCCGTGCGGCTGCGGGTGCCGCGCCGGGAGCCCGGGAAGGGCAGGCGCGTTCGTTTGCGCTGCCAGCGGCAGATTCGTGTCTTAAACCACAGACGACAAGCAAAACTTCCAAAACGTTCCGTACACGATGTGACGACTCAGAGCAGTTGGTTAGAAACCTGTCCGGATCTTCGTTCTCGGCTCAGCTCCCGACCCCACCTGTAATCGCTTCCTCGATAAGGGGTGGAGGCGGACGGCACACTCGCCCTTGAACCTGGAAGCGGAACACGGGCTGGTCACCTTCCGGAGCTCACTTGCTGAAGATGTTTTCATAACTTAAAACGGGGGAGGACCATCATCCTGAGCAGAACAGTCACCTGGCACAGCACGCATCTGCGGTCCCTCCCGATTTGACTGGCAGCTCTGCGGCCAATGCAATTCGACACAGAAATCATTTACACGGCAATTTGGAAAAGAGAGAGAAGGGCTTTCCTTCCTCCCATGCGGAGCCTGGATGGAAGGCTGCTGTTTTTATTACTGCTTAAAATAATTGGATACGGCCTCTTCAGGTTCCCGGACCCTGGGGCAAACCCAGGGCGGACGGAAACCGGGCGGATGGCAGCGCGGCCCCGCCACGCGCCCCCGGCCTCGCCACGCACCCCCAGCCTTGCCACGCGCCCCCGGCCCCGCCACCGCCTTCCTAAAAATAAGGACACTTCTTCTGTTCATTGGAAAACGGCCTTCCCTCTACCTTGCTGTTACTAAAAACAAAACAAGAACGAAATCTCCAATCTTGTCTGAATTTAAGCTGTTGCATAGTTACAGTTTTCCAGAAATCACGAACCGATTTTATGTGACTCAACAAGGCAGAGAATGGGTTTGCCGTTGGCTTGGCATCGTCACATCAGCACGGGAGCTCCGTCTTCCGGGGGCAGGTGGAATGGGGTTTCCGCCGCTTCCGGCACCGCAGACTCCAAAGGAGAGCACGTGTACTCAGTGGGGACCCAACGCCGAAGGGCCCACCGGCCTTTCCTGAAAGTAATCATGACTTGACAGGGGTGTTGGGTCTGGGTTAGAGGTTTTCTTTCGTGAGAGCCAGACTATGCACGGGCTGAAAATAGGCGGTCTGCGTACAGTGCGTTTGGGCTGCCGCAGGGACAGGTCCGAAGATCTGCTTCCTCGGGACTCGGAGGGGGGACCTTCCTCTGGTGTCTGTCCACCCGCCCCTGTTTCCAAAGACAGACAGACGGCCCTGGGAGCTTTGTAAACAAAGTCCACACCCTGAAGGAAGCCCTTTCTGGCGGCCCATTGATACCAGTGTTTATTCACGAAAACTTCCGAAGCGTGGCGGGCATGAAAACGTGGTATTAAATTTGGAAACTTCCATTTTCATCTCATTAAGAGGCCACGAACAGAATACGAATTACAAAAGTGAAAGGAAATAAAAATGGCTGCTCCAGGTTGTCCAGTTAAAACCGGGTTTGCTCTGGGTGCGTGTATGGAAGTAGTGAGGGCTGAGTGAAACGTGTTCCAGAATTAACCGTGTGAGCTGCTGCTTTCTAGGGCTTTCTAAGAACACAGGACGTGGCTTCTAGAAGAGACGCGTTGTCCGAAGACCTGACTTGGGAGTCTCCTCTGCGGGTACATCCCTGGCGCATCCCGCCCACTTTGAAGCTGGCGGTTGAATTTGATTAAAGTGTAGGCATGGCAGCCCATGGTTCTGGAAACATCTATTTTCTATCTAACGAGTAATCCAATAGTTTGAAGTGACTTGTTAGGTCAGCATGTGTGATGGGTGACACGGAGGACTGTGTCCGGGCCACAGACTCTGGATGGGTCTGGGAGGCTCCTAGCGTATTCCCCGGGGCGGGCAGGGTCACCGAGGTCGCTGCCTCAAAGCACCACCAGCCAGGGCCGGGCTCGGAGATCATGGTGGGCTCGCCCCCTGGTCTGAGGGTGACCATGGGTCCCCTGGGTCATCGGCCCCATGCGCCTGTCCCCTCCTGTCAGGCTTGGACCGAAAACAGAAGATCAAAAGCTTATGCACGATGTTAGTGAACTGGCTCTCAAGTCCAGGAACCTCTGTTTATATTATTTGAAGAAAACTGAGCTAATTTCTCTAAAGCAGGGCAGACAGGCGTCGCCCCCCCTTGCGGATGAAGCCTGTGGGTTTGCGAGGCAGGCTGGCGCTTGCCGGGCGGGCCGGCCGCGCGGAGCATTTAGCCACATTGATGTCTTTGTAAAGGTGATACATGCGGTCTGCCTGTCAGACAAATACCCCAACAAGTACAGGTATTTATCAAATTACCTTTAAACTCGCAGGTTTGAGGGGCCTTTTCAGCTAGACGTGGGAAGGCTTGCTTGGCTCATTCACACAGAAATCACTTAATGATAGTTAATATCTCCCTGTAATCTCCACAGCTCCCATTTAATTGCAACTTTTTGAAGTCTGTCTGCGCCCCTGGAGGACGGCGGATCCTTCTGTCTTAGGCACGATTCAGGTGGTCCCGGAGCCCCCAGGGAGGCAGGGTCGGAGGCTCCCCGGTGGGGAGGCTGTCCCTCAGGCTGCTCGGGACAGGGGCTCTCCTGTCGCCCCCACGGAGGACGGTCTCTGAAGAGGCCTGGGAAGGGGGAGGGGCCGCCTCCAAAGGAAAGGATGTGAAACGAAACCTCAGACTTTGAAAAACCATACAGTTCGGCATGGACTTGGTTGGAAACGGCAAACACACAGCTGAAAAGTGTCTGGCGGCCTTCGCTGTGGGAGAGTCGGAAGGCGCGACGTTGGTCCCTCTTGGTGAACTTCCTTCCCCGTGGCTGGCCTGCCTCATTCCTACCAAGTGCGTCACTGAGTAGCTTTGCTCCAAGCCCTCCTCTCCCGGACTCCTCCAGACTAGACTTTTCCTGTGCCACAGGATGAGCACACATGCAAAAACAACCCACTTCGACACTTCTAAAGCACGTTTCCCCTATTGTTATTATATAGAAATAGACTTAGTCAATTGATGGCTCAAGATTCATAGTGAAGTGTCAAACTGAACCTTCCAACCAAATTCGCAAACCCGTCAACGGGGTAAGAGACAACACCGTCTCTTCTCTGCATTGTGCAGATTGATTGGATATTTATACGCAATAATTTATTTTTCTTTTTTGTAAATTTTTTTATGTTTCTTTATTTTTCAAAGAGAGAAAGAGAGCACAAGCAGGGGAGGGGCAGAGAGAGAGGGAGACACAGAATCTGAAGCAGCTCCAGGCTCCGAGCTGTCAGCACAGAGCCCGATGTGGGGCTCGAACCCATGAACCGTGAGACCATGACCTGAGCTGAAGCCGGACGCCTAACCGACTGAGCCACCCAGGCGCCCCGATAATTTATTTCTCCATGTCACTGAAAATGTGGGCCTACGCCTATCTGTTAGGAACATCGAAGTGTTTGCATAAAGCTAGCAACAGCGTGACACGGAAGCGCGCAGGATGCGGGAGCCTGGAGAGCAGGTGACGCGCCTTAACCACGGAGGCAAAGGGGTGGCGGCGAAGAGTTTGGAGAAGCCTTAATGTCTTGCATATTTTATTTGCTTTTTGAAGCAAAACAGTATGTAATTTTTAAAAGTGTGAATGTATTTCCTCGGAAGACACATGGCTTGAGGGTTCCATTGGTTTGGGAATTATCTTAATTAAAATTATTTATATGAGCTCCCATACATTTATCAGTTTTTACCTTTTCTTATTTTTCTTTTGGGTTATGGGCGAATCATTTCGATTTACTTCTTTAGCTGGACTTAGCCACCATTCCCACACGTGATCTGACATTTATTCTCATCCACATTTATTAGGTGTTTGCTGTGTACAGACTGCCTTTTGGAGGGACCCATAGTTTGGGGAGGGTTGGATTTTACCTCTTGAGGTTCTCGGCTGTGAGAGCCTCGGTCGCTGTGTCCCCAAGCCCCCTGCATGTCAGACACAAGGTGGCAGTGAGCTGAGGGCCTCCATTTGTTATAATTCCATCTCTTATTACAAAATAGGTGACAAAGCCAAGTGAGGCGTGGCCCTGAGGGGCTCTCTGGGGCTTCAGGCAGGGCCACCACTCCCTTCGAACCATCCCTGAGGATGACCGCAGGGGCTGACCGATTCGATGAACCTGCGTCCGCCACCCGCCCACGCAGGCACAATGGTGGCCCACGCGGAGTGTCCCAGAAGCACCGTGGGGCATTGATGACACCCATGCCATGGGCTGATTTTTGTCTCTTTTCCTTTTGTCTCGGAGATGGCGGCCTGGACTTCAAAGGACGCCTCACATTCGAGTCCCTTCTCCGTGGTAGAAGCCAGTGTTCACAGACAGGGCTCACAGTCAGAGTCCTGCAGTCACGTGCCTGCGTCTCTCTGCAGAAGCCTCCCCACGGCAGCCACGCACGGAGCCCAGACCGGGCTTCGAGAGGCTGGCACGGGACATCCACGCGCCTCACCGAGAGACCAGCACAACACGCTTCATATTTCCGTACCCTGAAAACCTCCAGCATCCCAGGCGCCGCGGACACAGGGCTGGCACAGACTGGGGCAGGGCCTGGTGTCGAAACGCCATCTGGGGTCCCCTTGAACCAGATGGAACTGTCTTCCCGACGTCTGAGCAAACTCTTACAGGGTGAACGGCTTCGGCTCCTCTGTGCAGGACACACAGACTACCACAAGGTCAAGGACACTGAGTGGTTTGTGTGTTAGTGGAATGTGTCCCGTCCACACAAAAGGTCGGGTCCCGTCACCGGCTCCTGACCACCTCCCGAGTGTCAGCGTCCCTGTTGTCACCAGCCTGCCATCCCGTGTGTACCGGGCAGAGTTTTAATATCCATTTTCTAGTTGTTTATGGTGAGCGTGCCTATCTCAATCTCCCGCTGCTCCGTTTTCCCCTCACGGCCCCCGTGGTGCTGAGCTGCGCTTCTACGACAGCCCCCGGCTCCCTGCTGACAGGTTGCCGTCTCCAGTGTGCGTCTACGTCATCACGGCCCCCTGCAATTATTCAGTGCATTGACCACTATGTATTTTTTTCGAGACGCCAAGGTCTTTAGGACTTCATCCTGTGCCTGCCGGTGTGTGCCGGCCCCACGCCATGCCTCCCATGACCCTGATGCCTTTTGTGAAACACTTGTCACTGTGTCCGCTTGACTTCCTCCACAGCGAGCCTGAAGAATCCCCGTTCTGCAGAATTCTTTGCTCTCACTTATTTTCTAAAGAAATCACGGGGAAATTCGAAAAGCGGACACGGAAGGGTCCTTCTCACCCTTGACACTGTCTGTCCAGAGAGCCAGTCCCCGAGCGCCGCGGTCATTTGTGATCACTGCACCTTGTCGTCCTGCTCCCCAGCCCGGCGACACAAAAGATTGCTTTGCTCCATCTTGAGCTGGGCGCGCGCGGCCCGGGCTCCGGGACGGCCGCTCTCAGCTGCTCCTCGTCCCCGGTAATTAGCCTGTGATGGCTGCTGCCTCTTGTGGCTTTGCCTGCGAGAGACATTTGACACAGCAGACATCAGAGGGGTTTTTCAGGAGGCTCTTGTGGTGTCCGAATGGCTCTTAATTAACCACTTAGGTGCCCTCCTCCACTCCCCTGCTCTGCACTTTCCAAATGGTAGGGGCTGCTCTCTGGATCTAAACTCCGGGGGAAGCATGCTATCAAAAGATCTTGTAAATGAAGGCTTGTGTAAATTATTTTTAATGATTCCCTCCTGGCACATCATTATGTTTGCAGCTACACACAAGCACTTCAGAGATGGCCCGTCTTCCGTGAGGTCAGCTGCAGGACCGCCGTAACTAGCTGCAGTCAGTAAATGGCTTATTAATTAGCGCAGTGATTTTACATTGCTAGGAGCTCTGATGTATGGGGCTGCAACCGTAATTGTGGAGGATCGAAATAATAAGCCATCTCCGGGCTCCTTATGCAAATTGGCATATTATAAAATCATTACCTATCTAAACACGGAGTTTTAATAAGAATTACAATGATGAATTTTATGATAATTGACACTCAAATTTTAATCTCTCGGATTTTTACCATTTTGGTCGTTAAAGTGTGTTTCTAATTAAATGTTGCTTAAAATGCAAAGGGTTGCTTAACAATTCCATTCTGTTCTTCTAGTTCAGATCAGGTCACTCTCTTTGGTCAGAGGAAACAGGCCTTCCTGGTACCAGATCTGTGACATTATGTAACACTTGTGCAGAAAGATGCTTAATCATCCCTTTTTTGACGAGCACGACATGGGTGACGGCGGAGTGTCAACCGTGAGACAAAGGACATTCGCGGCGCTGGACTTGACTCCCACGGTCTGAGTGACAGTGAGGAAGTGGCAGCAAGAAAAGAGGTGACATCTTCATGAGAGTCCACGGATTTGGGGTCCAGACTGAATGCTAAGTGACGACGGCCTCGGTAACAAAACTCGGGTCTTCTAAAGCCCATGAAACGCAGTTTCGTTTTAACACATTGATTTAAAATCGCCAATGTTGTGACTTACGTCAGACATAACAGCAAATGAGGGCCTGGAGGGTTCAAAGCCTACCCTCAGAGACGAAGGACGGAAAGTTTTCTTTTTATTTTCTGTGGAATAAACAGCGGGGGAGGGGGGGTGCTGTCCTGTCCCACGCAAAGTGCGCCTCCTTGAAATGATCATGAACTTACCTGCTCAATACTCCACGATCCGGAGAGAAGCACCCAGGTGTTTGCTTGAAGACAAACAGGGCTTGAGCACGAGAGAGATCTTTTCTGTCTTTATGATGCAGGATTTATCTTGAAGGACGTAGAAAACTTGACACTGGACCCAGTGGTAGATGCAGATAAAAATACTGGATTAAAATAAATAAATAAATAAAATGAAGCAGTTTTTAGAAAACCAGTGTTAAACTGTTTTGAAAGTAACAGATGGACAATTAGACCTTGATCATGTTACCAACGCATTACAGAATCAAGGACGATTTTTAGTGGGTGCCTTCTTGTTGATGACCCTGGGGAGACTCGAAGGATCTCACCGGACGGTGACTCGCCCAGGTTCTGGAAGCCGGACTGTGCCGGGTGTCCTGGAACCCCAGCCCAGGAAGGCTGGGAGGACCGGGGCCCCGGCTGGTGAGTGGGTGCCTCAACCATGGACAGCGGCCAGGAGAGCTCCGACAGAAGCCTGGGACAGAGTTGAGCAGGGCAGGGCCTGGGCTTCCGCCTCCTTCCCTCCACCCCCCAGAGCTGCCCTTACCCATGCGCACTCCCCACGCCTGCAGCCGCTTGCGGGGCGGGGGGGGGGGGGGCGCACTCACAGGAGCCCCCAGGTCCCTCCTCTAGGACCCACCACAGCACTTGATCAACTCACCTGCTCAAAGCCTAAGGGCTGCCGGGTCCCCTGCCCACGTAACATGCAAACAGCACAGTGACAGCCCGCTCCCCTGCCCCCCTCCTTCAGCCCCTGTGGCCCTGACGCCCGTGCCCCGGGCACATCTCGGGAATGGTGGTTTGCTGCACGTCTTTGGGGCGGTGGGTGTCCCAGCTCCTTGTTCTCACATACACCTGCGCCGGGCAGGGCCCCCGCCGCCCGCACCGCACCCGGACGACTTCCGCTTGTCCGCACGGCTGGGACTCTGCGGCCCTCGGCCTCCCAGGGCTTGTGGCTGCCAGGTTCCTGGCCCGCCCCCTCGCGTGGCTGCCCCGCCCCTCTCGTGGCTGCCCCGCCCCTCGTGTAGATGCCCCGCCCCTCGCGTGGCTGCCTCAACATCCTCGGTCTGGGAACCTAACCCCCCCTCCGCTCCTCCCTTTCCTCCGACCCTCAGCCTCGCTCTGTACTGTTTTGTTCCCGGGGAGAGGCTGGGACCGAACCACGACGCAGGGCTGGGGGCTCCCATGTCCTGGAGGTGTGCGGAGGACGCCGGCCTCCACCTGAGTCCCAGGGGCTCCAGAACCTTCCGCCAGAGGCTGAGCTTCCTGCTCTCCGTGCCCGGCAGGGCAGACCGAGCTGCGCGGCTTCCCCGGACTTCCCACTGGACAGGTCTGCGACCCCGCGAGGCTGCGCAGAGCGCGGGCGGGGCCGGGTCCACGGCCCCCTCGGACCTCCTCCCCCCTCAGCCTGTGTGCCGCTGCCGGTGGGTCACGTTCAGGGCGCTGGCCCGGGAGGCAGGCCCCGTTCGTCCCTCCCCTCGGCCCGGGCCTCCGTCCCCAGTCTGGCTGCGCAGCCCAGAGCCCCGTTTTGGAAAGAGCACAAAGCCTGTTGGATGCGTCCTGGGGCAGAGACGCGGGACTTGACCGAGCGCCGCTTAAGTCGAGCAGATGTCTGAGGCCCGGGCAGCGGGGAGGCGGGGGCGCAGATGGCCTCGCAGCTTCCTGCCACCCGCGGGGCCGCGACAGCCCACCTCTGCACCCTCCTCCAGCCGCCCTACCCTCCTTGACCCGCCTCTACGCCATCCATACTCCTCT